>PVHY01014508.1:0-38317 GCA_004024945.1 Uropsilus gracilis | reverse complement strand
TGAGACTAGGTCTCGCTATTTTTGCCTGTGGAACCACAGGCTCATGTTGCCTGGGGTACCACAGACTCAAGCAATCCCCAGGCTCAGCTTCCCAGGTAGCTGGGATTACAGGCGCACACCACCACGCCCAGCTATTTTTTATGGAACTAGGTCTCGCTACGTGCCCCAGTTGGGACTCGAACTGCGATCTCTGGCCCTGACCGCAGCTTCCTAGGCTGCCACTTACAGGTATGCGCCACCATGTCTATTTTCTCATTTTCTTATGCTGAAATTAATCATTCCGAATTCTGTTTGTCCCACATGATTTAACAGAATGTTTGACATTTTTGTCTATTCCACCTCGTTAGGCAAGCAGTAACCAAAATAGACATTTATGATAGACTTAAATTTCTCTCAAGTAAACACATATTTTGAACATTTTAGTAAACCAAACTTTTAAATATTGAGTGAATTTCACATTAAAAATGAACTATCAAAAAAAAAAACAAACAAACAAACAAAAAAAAAGAAAGTAAAAACCCTTCCACAGTAGCCAGAAAAAAAGCGATTTCCTTATCCTTTGGACTATCTACAGACCATCTATTTAACTTCCATCTATTTTAATGCTACCTTGTAACATCTTTTCTATTTCATAGTTTATGATGTTAAATTTTTATATTGAGTTTTGACTTTTGTGTGTGTATGTTCATGTCATGCTTTTGCTAGATTCCATGTTCCTGGAAACAAGAGAAAGATTCATTCTTTATTTTTCAAATTGGCTAATATAGGCAGCAGAAAACTCCATGTAGAAGTTTCTTAGTAAAATAATTGCAGAAATGAGAATCAAAAGAGAGACATGGTATGAGAAAGAGTGAAGCAGAGGGAGGGAAAAAATAAAGGAGAGAGGCCACTGTTATTTTTGAAACCCTGGTCTAGTCTAATGCTTATTTTAAAACAGATGCTAAGTATGTATGATTGATTACTGGCGAGAAAAGCTCCATCTTGTCCAAGTGTCTAAAGTTGCAAAACTAGTTTTGGTTTTTCTAGTTTCCCCTACCTCTCTGCATATACAAATATCTGTTTAGACTGTTTCCAAAATGCAGATTCCTAAGGATTCCATGCAAAATAAAAATCACAGTCTTAAAAGACTTAGATTGATATTCATCCAGCCAATTTCCAGAGTAGTAGTAAGACTTAGGAGGGTGCTTATTTTATGCCAGTTATCCACATCACTCGTGTGAAGCACACAAAAGATATATAACCCAGTGTTTTACTTAGCATGGGCTCAGTCTACCACGTATTCCTTTTCTCTCCAGATCACTGTAGTCACACACCCACTCCTAGCAACAGTTCCATTTCATCTGGTTCATATCAATAAGCAAGGTTTACCCCTTCATTATAAAGGTGTTACCTGTTCAATGCAGGTAATTTGTCAAATATATAAAAATAATTGTTAAGATATTTCATGGGTGAAACAGGGGTGGGAGAACTATGGGATATATAACGATGTATGTAAAAAATATATACAGTTGATAAAAGTACTAAAAATAAACAGATACATGATAACATCACTAAAACAAGTTAGTTGCTTCTGTTTCTTTACATTTGGTGTTCGCATTTCAGTGCTTAGTTAATATAATATTATGGTTTTTATATATTATGTTGCTATTCTATTGTTTTTTTAAAAGTAATATGCTAGACAGGATATTTTATTTGATTATAAGCGGGTTCTGCTTGTATATTGATGACTGGAAGTTGGGATGACTGGTCTTCTGTGCCTGCTTTCAGGAGCTGATGTGACTGTGGAGAAATCAGTAGAACACTGGGATCAAAGAGAAAAGCAGGAAAATGAAATCAGTCCTGAATGTGCTAGTGTGAAGTTTTGTGTCAGAAGTCTTCCCAAAACAAAACAGTCTACCACATCATCTTCTGATAACATTACAGTCTTCATGGTTCATTTTTAATCCATCTGGCATTCACTTTGTTTGTGGTAAAAGGAGGTCTTCTGGTTTTTATTTCTCTGTTCCTGAACCAATTCATCCTTCCCCAGCTGATTTGTGAAGTCACATTTGTCACCTATGCTGATCCCATATGTGTATGTGGCTCTGTCTCTCTAACTCTTTTTTCGTCATTTTGTCCGTTCCTGTACCAACAGTGCAGTTGTGATGACTTATGGCTCTATTAGACTTCAAGGAGTCTGCTAGAGACCTGCTCACTTTTCACTCTGTTTTCAAAGATTATTTGGTTGTTCTTGGATATTCAGACTTTCATATATAAAGTTTTTTATATAAAGTTTAAAACCTAAGCTTATTAAGTGCAATTGGAAAATTTTTAGTAAGGTTATACCTAACAATAAATTAAAAGTAGATTCTTTTAAAAGTAGATAACATTTTACTTATTTGATTACATCTATTTATTCCTTTATCCATGCATTGATTGATGTCATTTTGGGTGTAGATTTTAGACATCAGTATGTATAAAAAGAGTTTAAATTATTTACATTTTTTTCTTTTGATGATTCCATTTATATGAATTTCCAAATAACTAAAACAATAAGTAAAAATAATGCATTCAAACAGTAGATATTATTCTGTATAAAGCTTCTTTCATATAGCAGATAGGTTTTTTAAATCATCCATAGTATTGCAAATACCAGCACAAATTACTTACTTTATTGTAGGTCTGACTTCCATTACATGAATTTACTGTTTTTTTTTTTCTTTTTCATATCAAGGAACATTGCTGTGTTTCAGATGTTATAAGTAAAAATGACTTGAATATTCTTGTCCAAGCTTTGGTGAACATGTTTTCATTTCCCTAGAAATGGAATGAATGGGATATGATAATATATTTGATTTTTACTTAAAAAATTATCAGTAATTTTCCCAAAGTGGTTGTGTTATTTTATACTTCCATCTAAAATTAATAAACACTCTAGTTGTTCTATAATTTCAACTTTGTTTATATACTTAAAAAGACATAATTAAAATAAAAACTTGTACATAGTAGTACCTCATTAAGGTTTTAATTTCCATTTTCTTAATGACCAATGACATTGAATATTTTTGATGAGCTTAATGACCATTTATATATTTTCTTGTGAAAACTCTATTAAAAAATATTTTTACCATTTTTCTTCTAATCTGGAAAATTTTCACTGATATTGGACATAGAAACAGTTTTTTATTTAGTACATTATGATGGCACTGAATTTCTATCTGACTTCCATCATTTTCAGTAAGAAGGAAGAGGTGGGTTTCACTGTTATTCTTTTGAATATAAATATATGTACATATATTTTATCTAGACTTTTAAAATTTTTTCCTTGGATTTTCTTTTTATTTATGTATTTAAAAATTTATTTATTTGTATATAAATTTCACAACATTGTAATCCCAGGGATTTACTCCCTTACCCTCCCCTCCATTCCCCTCCTTCCCTCCTGCTCAAAGTTGTGCACTTCAGTTTGGTGCTAAGCTTGTTTTGACTTTTCCTCAAGTCTTTTGTTTATTTTTTTCACTATATCCCATATATTAGTGAAACCATTTGGTTTCTGTCTTTTTCTTTATGACTTGTTTCTGCTAGTATGATTTCTTCTAAGTACATCCATGTTGTTATAAAATCGTCAGATTTGTTATTTTTAATTGATGAGTAATATTCCATTGTGTATATATACCACATCTTTTTCATGCAGTCATCTGTTTTGGGGCATTTAGGTTGCTTCCATGACCTTGCAATTATAAATTTTGCTGCAGTAAATATCCAAGCACAGGTGTCCCTTTGTACCCACATTGAGGTCTCTTTTGGGTAGATTCCCAAGAGAGCAATTGCTAGGTCAAATGGTAGTTCCATTTTCATTAACTTGAGGGTCCTCCACACAGCTTTCCATAGTGGTTGGACTAGTTTACATTCCCACCAACAATGTAGTAGCATTCCTTTCTCTTCACATCCTTGCCAGCAATTTTTATTGCCTGTTTTTTGGATGCGGGCTTTCTTACTGGTGTAAGGTGGTATCTCATTGTGGTTTTGATTTGCATTTCCCTTATTAGTAGCAACATTGAGCAATTTTTCATGTGCCTGTTGGCCATTTGTATTTCCTCTTTGGAGAAGTGTCTTTTTAACTCTTCTTCCCATTTTTTGATTGGGCTTTTTGTTTTGCTTTTGTTTAGCTGTGTGAGTTCCTTGTGGATCTTCATTATTAAACCCTTCACTCATGTGGAGGGCAAAAATTTTTTCCCATTTGGTTGGGCATCTTTTAGTTTTTTCTGTTGTCTCTTTTGCTGTACAGAAGCCTTTTAGTTAGATGTAGTCCTATCTGTTTATGTTTTCCTTCATTTTTTTTGCCATCTGTAGATGTTTCTAGAAAGGGATTCCTGAACTGTAATTCATGGAGAGTTTTGCCCAAGTTTTCCTTTATGTATGCATGGTTTCAGGTCTGACCTCTAAGTCTCTTATCCATTTTGAATTGATTTTTGTACATAGAGTAAGGGAGTTTTCTTGGTCCATTTTTTTTGCATGTCTTAGTCCAGTTTTCCCAGCACCATTTATTGAAGAAGCTATCTTTGTTCCAAGGTAAGTTTTTCACTCTTTTGTTGAAGATTAGTTGACTATGTATGTGTGGTTTTATTTCAGGGCACTCAGTTCTGTTCCATTGGTTTGACTGTGTTTTTGTACCAATTCCATGCTGTTTTAATTATTATGGCTTTGTAGTATAGTTTGAAGTTTGGAATTGTAATACCTCCATCTTCTTTATTTCTGGTCAGTAGGCTTTTTTATATACAAGGTCTTTTGTTATTCCATATGAATTTCAGTAATTTTTGTTCAATCTCTTTAAAAAATGTCATTGGGATTTTTATGGATTTTCTCTTTAGCACTTTAACTGCAATATGTCTTTGTATTTCTTATGTTTATTAAGTTGCTTCTTAAATTTGTAGCTTGATTTCTTTATAGTTTGGGGATTATTTTTGACAATTATCTTTTTAGTTAGTCTTTTTGTCCCATTGAACCTAAAATTGTTGATTCATCTCCCTCCTAATGTTCTGTGTTGCTTGATACTGTTTGAAGATACATTCAGTTATATAGGTATGTTGTGTCTTCTTGTTCTATTATTTTAATTACCAAACACCTCCTCTTTGTCCCTGTTGATGTTTTTGATTTACACTCTTTATTGTCAGATATTAATATTTCTTAAGTTTCAAATTTTCTTGCCTCAATTTTTCTGATCATTTTCTATGTCTTTTTGTTGTAAGCATTCTCTAGCAAACAATATAGTGCAGACTTTTGTTCTTGCTACATCTGATGTAAAAACTTATCCTTTCATATGTGAATTTAGCCAATTTATATTTATTGATACATATAATATTAAGAAATGCTTCTGTCATTTTTATTTCATGTACTCCATCTTAGTTTTTTCTGTTGTGTGTTTTTTTCTTCTTTCCTATTTTCCTTTTGATAGGATTTTCTTTTGATGATTTAAAAGCCAAACAATGCCATTTTTTTCTTGTTTGTCCTTAACCTAAACTTGTACTTGATAATTTACCCATGCTTTTTTAGCTAACAATATTTATATATTTTCCTCCTCATTAGTAAACATGAAACATGTACTCATGTTCTTTTCCTCTGGTTATTCCCCCAGTTCTCTCAACAAGCTACTTGTTTAGATTTCTAGTTGTAGGTTGTAATGGATAGTCTATCTTTTTGTCCTGCTTTGCTTCTTCTAAAGTCAAGTTGTCACCTTTATAGTGTCCCATTGAATCCAGTGAGCTGAACTTCTTTTACCAGTTTGAAGGGAAAAGGAGAGTTAAGAGTCATTTTAGAATGTCTTAAAGAAAAACTGAGAGTGGGACTAATCCTTTATCTCTTTCCTCACTGCTACTCCCAGTCACCCATGTCCCTGCTACATAGATCAACTATAAACAACCTTCAGTTGACCCTGAGGTCTTTACCTTTATAACTTTTTAAAAGCTCCTGAGTCCCACTTGCCCATAATTTCTCTAGGGTTGTTCTTGGGAAGAAAGCCAGCAGCAGATGCTTTTATGAATTCAGAAATCTGATTGTTCATACTTACTTATTGGCTAGGGCATGACTCCTCTGTGGTAGGAAGGCTTGAATTAAGCAGAGTCTTTTTTTATTCTGTTTTATGGCTCAAAGGGTGTCAGAGGAAATATCAAAGGCAGTGCAGTATTTTTATCATAGAGGTCACTGTAGCCATGGCAGTGATGAAATAGGTGCTCAACTAATTTAGAGAATGAGAATAACAAGGAGACAATAATGCAATAATGGTTGGAATTAACAATTGCTTTCTTAACATGTGAACAACTACAGAATTTCCCCTCCAGAATCCTGGGGGAAGCCTGATGAGTGTGAATGGAGGTAGATGTGGATGAATACCCAGAATTCTGCAGCTCTGAAAACTGGAGCTCTTAAGGCTGTGGAATTTAAATATTACTCTAACACCAGTAAATTTGGTAATGAAATTAGGTAAATGAAATTAGGTAAATTTCAATCATTTTCATATAGTCTTTCAACTTCCCTCCAATCTCAAATGGATTGCAGATACCAAGGTGAGCAGGATTCTTTCCTCACAGTCTTGTGGGCACTTATGCCCCCAAATCTGACAGAGTACTATGCACATAAGCATGTGTGCTTGATAAATATTTGTTGAAATTGTACTAGAATTTAAGTTTCTCTTTACTAAGCATATGCTCCCATCAGTAATATAAGAAAATATCTGTTTTTCCAAATCTTGACCAACACAAGTCACTAGTCTTGGTAAACATTGCTAACTAGATAGATAAAATGGATATCTTATTCTTATTTTTTAATTGAAATACTCTTATGCAATTAGTCATTATCACAGATTTATTTCTCATGTATTAATTCTATTGTGACTTCTTATTCATGTCTTTTGCTCATTTTCTATTGAAATATTCATTGATTTTTTGATTTTTTAAAAAGAGTTCTTTTGCAAGATAAGGAGTCATTTGTTATGCATTTATATTTAAAGTTTTTTTCCATATATGGTTTGTCTTTCAGCTTTATTTTTCAGTCAAGTTAATATTTATATGACCAAGTCTATTAGATGTTTCCTTTATAGTTATGTCCCAAATATGTATGTTTGAACAAAGTTTCTGATTCTCTTTTGACCCTCTACTTGTTTGCATTTTTTTTCCTTCGAACTTTTTTCCTAAAGTATTTTAACTAAATAGTTAACCAACTATTCTGACACCATTTTTTCTTTGGCATTAGTTTTTGTCATTAATTTGAAATTCCATGTTTATTGTATTCTCAATATAATGAATTCAAATTTATAATTTTTAATGATGAAATTGAAGCGCAAAAAGAATAAGTATCTGTCCCAACTGCTGAGGATAGGATTTAAACTGTAGCAAATTAACTCAGCAGCCTACACTCTTTACCTACACTCTTTACACTCTTTAGAGAATATTGTTAGAACTGATTTATAGTTTTACATAAGAAATTTCCAAAATTCCAAAGAAATGAGCTAATCCAGTGAGGGTACACTACATGCTATTCTATACAAATGGAAGCCTGACTTTGCCATACTTTTAAGACAGATTCAATTGAATATTCCCCTTTTGTGCATACAGTGGCTTCCAATTCTTATAACCACTACAGTTGTATATCAATTGTTTTCTAAATGTCTAGTATGAAATACACATGCATAGCTACAGAGACTGATGGAAAAAAAGGACTTGAGCAAAGTACTTCAGAATTTAAAACAGTTTCAAAGTAAAAAGCTAAAAAGAGTGAGTGATGGTGAGTTGTAATTTGAAACTGAAAATGGGCTCCCACAGTGCTGCTCCTACTGTGCTCTGTGGGAAAAGGGATCTCAGTTGACTGAAGAGTCCCAGATAATCTTGACACTGCAAAAGCATAGGGACACTTAGGTAAACACAAAGCCTTCTCGGGGTTCAGAGACACCCAATGTTGCTTCCCTTGAAGATCATTTTGGAGCAACATGCTCCCTAACAGGATAAGTGAGGAAAGAGCACCCAGAAATAACATCTGAGATTTCAGCAGCCCTCTCTGGCATCCTGACAGAAACCAAATGGATGACATGTTCCATTTAAACAGTCTTAACATGTCTCCTGCAATAGGACAGGGACAAATCTATTGCAATCCACATATGCATAGTGTCTTGCAGGTCTTGCTTTGTGCAGAAAGTGCGAGGGATGAGGCTATGGTCCCATGTGCTTTGCAGCTCTCACCCAAGACACAGCCTTCCATTATTATGACCGATAGGCTAGTTCACAGCCATGGCATTATGGTTAAAGGCCAAAGGCAAAATACTGTCTCCCATAATCCTATTAGCTTAGGTCAAGGGTCTGTTCATCATTGATTTTTAATCCCAGAGGGAATGATATTCCAAGGGGCAGCAATCTTCCAGGCATATCATGTCATTAAAAGGCCCTGAGGGCTTGATGACACTGGAGACCCAGGATTAGGAGGTCATGTCAGCAAGATGGCATTCAGAATTTACTCCAAAGCCAGTTGAGACAAAAGAGCAAGGCATTGTGGCAAACAGAGATGAAGCTGAGCAAAAACACCTGGTTCACAAAGCTGCTAACCTTCACATCTGCTCAGGGCATTCTACATCCTATTTCATTATAAAGAAGCTCTGTGGTGGAGAGTTAGTGAAAGCAGAAAACCATAGATTTGAAAAATTGTGGAGTGAGATGGTGCAATGATTAGATCTAGAGAGAAAGGCAATTGCCTCAATATTACATACCTGTGGGTGGCAAGATCATCATGTTCTATTCAGTAGGTTATTCAAACTTGGGGCTGGAGGGTCATGAGCACAGCTGTACTGGATCACAGCTGCAGAAGATCCCCTTGTGGGTTCCATTGATATATATTTTACCCTTTTAAGCCAGCATCTTAGAAGAAGAGCACGCTACTGGTATGAGAGCAAAGTATGCAATTTGTGCAATTGCCCGTGGCTTGCTACATGCTGACCTCACCACAGCCTCATCCACTTTGTCATTCTCAGACATTTTGGTCTCTGCTGGGCTCTTCTGTCAGTCCTCTGAAAACATATAAACCATCCAAATGTCCAGTGACAGATGAATGGAAACAGAAAATGTGGTGCATATTCAACAAAATATTATTCAGCCATAAAAAGAAGACATTTCTGTCATTTTTGATACCATGAATGGACCTTAAGAAAATTAAATGAAAAAACTCAAAAACAAATACTATATGATCTAAGTTATATCTGTGTAGGGTAAATGAGTTTATCAGTATTTTTACCTTTCCGCCATTAGCCTTTATGAACAGCACCTGTGGTGAACATACCAGGGCCCAGTGGGTGTGCGCACATATGTAAGTGTGCACACCTGGGCCTGGGAGGCGGTAATAAAGAGGTGGAGTCACCCAGGGAGGAAAGAATGCAAGAGAGGCGAGAATGTGAAGAGAATGGAGGGGGGGAGAGAGAAAGAGAAAGAGAGAGAGCGCCCGGAGAAAAATCATGTAGATTCCTGGGGGATTGAGGGGTTCCCTTGCCTTCTAGCCCTCTTGTCTGTGTTGCACCTGTTGCCTGCTTGCATGTTTGCCATACAATAGACCCCGCCTCCCTGACTGGTGTGCCTAGATACCTGGTTCCCTGAGAGCATTAAAGCCTGTAAAACCCAACAAGAGCCCTGAAACTCATCTTTAGCTGCTAGAAATGACAATAAACCTACCTGATTGGGATGATTGTAATGTGAATGTAGAATCTAAATCAATGAATGTCTGAAACCAAAGAACAGAGTGTAATTAGAATGGTGTGTGCAGTTGTTGAGAGTGCTTTTTTAAATTTCTCATGACAAAAATTAAAACCAGTTATTTGAGGTGATACATGTATTCATTTTTTCATGGTAATCATTTTGCAAGGTATAATGTATCAAATCATTATGTTGTATGCCCTAAACTTATACAACATTATATGTCAATTATCTAGTAATAAATGTGGAAAAAAATCATTTGAAGACCTTATTAAATCAGAGGTGTTAGACTCCACCGCAAGGATTCCTGACTCAGAAAAGTAGATGTAATGTAACCAGTCTTCGACAGCAATTGTCAGCACCAGACTCATCAATCTGTCTAGGTTCTTTATTGGTTCTAGCAGTTACACAGACACACCAAGCAGAGTAGGGCCAAGGCAGCCAGGAGGTAGGTAAACCTCAGCCCTCAGCCCCCCCAGGAATCTTCTTGCTCTTTCTCTGGACTCTCTCATGCGTTTTCTCTCATGTTCTCTCATGTCCTCTGTGCCCCCTTTATTCCGTCTCTCTAGACCAGGTATACACACTCACACATGTGCATACACACCAGGCCACACAATGATGGGGATGATACAGTACTACAGGTCCTGGTTACAGGTTAATGAAGGAAAAAGTCTGACTAAACTCACCCTACAGTGGATAATTTCCATTTCTCACAAAAATCCCAGAGGAGCTGATGCTGCTGATCTCTTTCCCACACTCTGAGAATCATTCATCTGGGTGCTGGGGTTCAAAGATTTAAATGCAAATTTGTCTTAGTTTAGTTGTTCTCAGGAACTGAAAACTGAGGCAAAGATTCCAGGGCAGGTGATTGATTTGAGATATGTTCCCAGGAAGCAGTAGAAGGAGAACAGGAAGGCATGGAAGAATAAAGGAGAGAAAGATGAGGGTCATCTGGCTTTCTGGGTGTCATTTGGGGCAAAATTCCCCTGGTGGAGTTATGGGAGATAGTGTAGAATCTTCCCTGGAATCCTCCCAAATGGAAAGCATGGTCCTCCTCCTGTCAGTCACTGAGTCAGGGCCTCACTTGTTCAGCACCTGTAATTTTGGCTGGACAGGTTCTGGATCAGTGGTTGCCCACTTGCAGGTCAACTGGTGGTGCCTTAGGTGTTGGTGGGGCTTGGAGCCAGGAAAGCTTGGGGATGGAGAGTGGGGATGCTTTCAGGTAGGGCCACACAGGCCTTCTAGTCACTTACTTTATTTCTAGTCATGAGTTCATTTGGGGAAAAGAACTATTCACACAAGTTTTTAAAATAATTTCAGACAGATCACATTAAGATTTTTTTTTATTTTAAGAACATTATAATTTCCAAATAAATGCCTACAGTGTAAACTTTCCTGTTCCATTTGAGATTGAGGGTCAGATTTTGTTTTTTGTGATGAAGTGCTCTCACTCTCTGGGAAAGAAAACCACCTGCCTTTGGCTTTATACTCTTCCATGAGAGATGCCACCATGAAAACAGAATATCTGTTTCCAAGATTAGGACAGAAATCATGGAGCCTTCCTAACATGCCCCTCCAGGTACAGCATCCCTTCTATAGTCATAACCACCAGCCACCTCCTCCAATGCCTGCTCATGAGGTCACATGCCTGCATATTCACAGGCACACATGCTTTTACTGAGCTTGTTGGCCTTCCTTTCTCTCTATTGCCTGGGCCTAAGGTTATCTGGACAGTCAGATTCCTCCAACCTTTTCTCTCCTCTTGCCAAGGGAAATGACCAGCTTTCTCTACTACCTGGTCATCCACCTACATGCAAACCTGGTCTGAGATTAGAGTTGGGGAGGATGCTGAGGTGCTGGTGTTTCACTGAGCTAAATTTTATCAGGAGTATGCACCTTCCTAGCTGTGTGATTGTTAGATGAGAGGTGTGGGCTCTTAAATCTCCAATTTCTCACCTTCAAAGTGGGAAGAATAGCTGTTCCTTCTTTGTGGCATTGTTGCAAGGGTTAAGTGCCTTGAAAATATTCACCCCTAAAATATTCATTGAGTATTCGCCCTTTAAATAAAGATTCCAATTGTAAGTTTTAACTAAGTGGTAAGGATTAACTGAGATCAGAAAAAAGCAGCCATTAATTCCAAGTTCATAATAGTACTTGAGATTTAGTAGATGTTATAAAAATCACCACATTTGGGGAACAATTGTGAAGTGTTTAACCAAAGGTTGTGCTAAATTCATTTCTGTATGAATCAGATGCTGAAAGGTGCCTGCCTTCTGGTAACGTACCCAGTTCTTCCAAAGCAGCCTTTGCCACTGCTGGAGACCTGAAGCATGTAGGCAGTCTTGGGGGCGGGGGGGGGGCGGGGGAGAGGTGATTAAGATCCTAGCATCCTCTCCACTACCACTGACCTGCCTGCAGGTAGCAATTTCTTATTCATAATAAATATGGTTTTTCTTAGGAATACACATTATAGTATGCCCTACCGAATTAAATAAACATTTCACTGTCTTTGTAGACCATGAAATTACTCAAATTTAAATCTACTTGTTATATTAAGGAGTCTCCTAATTTAATAGGTTCTACAAAAGTAAGTAATTCATAAACATGTTTTCAAAGCTTTTGAAGTCTGATAAAGGAGTCAATGATGAATAAGGAAACCTCCTTTCCCCCAAGTCACAGTTTGCAGAGTCAGGGTACTAGTACTTCCAACCCTCCCCAGCAGATGGGTCTATAGTAAGACTGCCTTATAAAGCAAAGCCTCTTCAGCAGTTTCAGCCTCTGTCTACTGTGTGGTATAAGACAAATTCCACCTGCTCTTAGGCAAAATGCCAGCTGGATCAAAATATGCACCTGCAATTATATATTTTCGAATCACTTTTCTAGCACCTAATTAGAGATTTCCTGTGGCCACACTATAAAATCTGGAAGGAAGAGATGTTGTTGTATCCTTCCTGTTTCTATTTGTTTATGTGGCAAACTGATGAAATGATGAAGGTATCTGATATCAAAAGGGATGAAATGACTAGTGTGGGTCTACAGAGAGGTGATAGGGCTGTGAAAAGTATTCAGGCATCTCTGACTTCTGGAAATAATGGTGATGATCTTGTTCAATGGACTGCCAAAGGGAAGCATAAATCTTTTCCTAAGACATAAAATAAATTTAAGAAAAAAGAAAAGAAGACATAATTTACAAATATGAAGTACATATAGCTGTATGATTTGTACATATCTGTGCTGCCATCATCCAAATCATTATGTAGGATAGTCCATTGCCTCTGGAAGTTCTCTTAGTTTCATTTTCTATCAAAAACACTTCTGTTCTTTTTCAGGTGTCATAATTTTACAATCTATCACTGAAGAGTTTAAATGTTGCAGTTACATACTATGTGTTGTCATGAGCTTAGCTTCTGTTGTATAATGTGGTTTGATATTCTCTTGTATTGTTGCAAGTATCAGTATTTCCTTCTTTGTTTCATTGCTGAGTAATATTCCATCACATGGATATACCAGTTTAGCACTCATCTGTTGATGGATCTTTGGTCTAATTTTAATATTTGACTTGTACAAGTGTTAGGACATATAGTCTTACAAAGTTCTTTTTGAGGGACACTTTCTTAAGTGTTTATCCAAGATTGGTATTGATGGATCATATAGTAAATATATAATTCTATAAGAAAATGTCAAATCATTTTCTAACATGATTATACTAACTATACTAAAATGGTTACACTGTGTTACAGCACTGTCTGACAATTCCATGTGCTTCTTGCCAAGTTCAGCTTTTTAATGGTTTACCGGTAGTTTGTTTCCAATATCCCTGTTCCTGTAGAAAATGTGACTGTTTATTGAGAGTATCCTATTAAGATACTGAGAGTATAGGATACTGAGAGTATCCTATAAGATGTTCCACTTTAACTGTCACAATGAGCACTTAGGAATAAAGAAACAAATAATTCTTTACATTTTCAGGAAGGCACAATGCACCAGGATTTGAGCTGGAGTTTTAGCTGTGGGTGGCAACTGAAGAGAGAGGTAACAGGGACCTTACCTGTCTTCTAAACTTGCTCTTCAGAAGTCAGTCCGAGGCCTGAGGACCACCAATTGAAAGACTGTGTATAAAACAGTTTGACTTTCTTTCTCTCTGCAGTCAGATGTTAAATGACTGAGATTAAGGTAACCCTGTCTGCAAAACCTGCAAGAAAAATGCCACATTTACATTGCTGATTTGTTTTTTTAAAATTTTTTTATTCACTTTCCTTATCATACAACTTCAGTCATCTTTGTATGGTTTTTGTTCCCCTTGGGTATGCACTACATTGCTGATTTCATTTTAAGTTGTGTGAAGACAGACTTCAGTTTTTAACACCAGTTTTGCCACTGTGGGAGATAACTAAATAAAAAAAACCAAAAGCAAGTGAGAAAATTTCTGGGTAAAAATATCTGCAATAGTACTTGGCTACGTTCCTTAAAAGAAGCATGAGCAGGTGGGATAGGAGGTTTCACACAATCAATAGTTCTGATCCAGGTCATTTAGCCAATTTCCTCTCCAAAGTTTAGCAGTCAGGATTCTACAGAGAAAAAACTGATTAGAGCTACACATGGAGGCAGATTTCCAATTATTATTATCTGCACCCCTGACCTGCTTGCTGCAAGTAGGAGTGTTTGGTGTAGTTCACTGTGAGTATGAAGGCCTAAGAACAGGGTCAGGGGCATGGTATATATTCCCATTCAAAGGCAGAAGCTCTAGCAGACAGGCAAAGAAGGGAAGCATTTCCCCTCCCTCCACCTTTTGTACTATTCAGGGCTTGGGTGTTATCTGCCCAGACCTAAGAGCAATCTTCTTTACCAAGTCTAATATTCAAAATGCTAATCTAATCCAAAAATACTTCACAGACACTCCCAGAAACAATATTTAACTGTGATTCCTGAGCATTCTTTGACTCAGTTAATTAGACACCTAAAATTAGCTATCACAATTGGAAAGTGCAGCAGGTCTGGCCTGAGCAGGTTAATGTCACAATTTCATGATAAACAGAAAGATTTGGTTTTGGTTAATACAATACATAATACAATTTGTTTTTAAGTCATTGGGGGGAAGATCTGACTTTCCTACATGAACCATGGGGCTCTGAGTGCTTACACATAAACTTCATTTAATCTCCACCCTAGTTCTGGAAGGAATTTTATTGCTAGTTTTCAGATGAGGAAGGAGAGGCAGAGAAGCTAAATAACTTTCCCATGGCTGTGCAAGAGAGGTGATGCTCTACTTTCTCTCAGATCTGTTTGACTTCAAAGCTAGAGTTCAATCCTTTATATGATGCTGTCTTTCCAAAGCAGAGGTTTTTATCACATATTTACATAAATTAAGGTTATTTGCTCTTAAAAATCATGAGTATTTAAGTAGACAGAATTTCCCCTAATGCACAATATGAAACAACATTATGCAAAAATTGTACTTAATGTTCTTTGGACAACATTCCTTATATTTATGAGATACCCTCATCCACAGAACAGAAGTCTATGACTCAAAAACCTGAAAACAATATTAGTTTAGTTAGCATGCAATGAGGGCTACCAGGAACCCTAAGCTATTAAGCAGTGCATACTCTAAAGGGATGCAAACATGTATGCTCACAAAGGCCTATAATAGTGGGAAAGGCCTATAATAGTGTGCAAAGAGAGAGAAGATTTCTCTCTCTTCTCTCTTGGACAGATTTCTCAGGTCCCTTTTAAGTGTCTCTACATCTTTTCTTTATACTTCTCATCCCAAGTCCCCTGACAAATCCCTAGGCAAGGGGAGAAGAAGAAAGAACTCCCATGGCCCACCTATTTTCCACATCATATAGCTTTATCTGGACACTCAGCTCTGCCCCTAGGTTCCAGTAGCCCCCTGACATAGGAAATTCAGTTCATGGCACAATGTGAGTTGTAATTCAAGACAACGGCATGCAAGTAGGGGTAGGGAAAATGGCACCTTCCCTTTAAGGAAGTGTGTGTACAGTTTAATTAGAAAATAAATCAACAAATATTTATTGAGAATCTAAATGAAATTCATAAATGTCAATGGCATGAACTCCCACTAATCAATACCCCCAATTGACCAGATCTCTTTTATATCAGCAATAGCAAATTTTATAAAGGAAATGGGAGGATGCAGCTCTAATTCTCAGTTCTTATAGTGTGTCAGGATTTGTCCACATTAGGTGCAATTTCTATACCTTCTAAATCTACATGAATAATATTGTACTTGGCTATCAGGTATGTGAGCCAAGAATTATAGCTGAACATTCTGTCTTTAGAGAAAGATTCTACTGTGTTCACTCTCCAGTGCTTACAAAGATAGGGGGATAGAGTAGTTCATTTTAGAAATGTTTTCAATCACGAGGATTGAAGAGAAAAGAATTTCTTACTTAACTCTGTTACCTAGAAGAAGAATTAATCTAAACACCACACTACCTAACATTTCTCTCAACCAAGGTTTTGTATTGCATCCAGACTTGCTGGTCTTTATTATTTTTTTTAAAAACATATCACTGTAATGACAACAACAAATACAGAAAATAAAGCAGAGAGGCATAATGTGAACTGAGCAGATCAGGGTACCTTAAAACTTGTGGTCCAGGGAGCAAAGGTTGGAGGGAAGTCAAATGCAGCACTAACAGCCTACTGCAATGACTTACCTGGCATTTACATTAATTATTTTTAAGCCAAGGGAAACACAAATCTTTATATTCATGCATGGTAGGTCATTATAAATGCCCCCTTTTGGCACTGAGAAGAGGATGGAGATGGGCTGCCCACTTGCACTAGTGTCCACTCATCCTCATGGGAACCCGCAGTCAGATGTTTTGTTTGAGAGGTTAGCTGTCTGTTTTTGATGTTGCTTTTTGTTTCCTAATCCAAGCACTAAATCCACTCATTTCTAGATGGAAAGGGAGTCATTTTAGTTCAAATCCCCTGAGGTATGAAAGCAGAAAGAAGGAAATGGGCAATGGGTGAATCTCATACACTGAAAGCAAGCAATCTGGTGAATCCAGACTTTTTTGCTCGTGTGTGTTTCACAGAGCCTCTGACAGGCAGTGTCCTTGGAATAATTAGGATGTATGACTCACTGAATTTCTTGCTGAAGAGAATTCAGGTACCTTAGGAAATTTCAAGATGTCATTCAGTCTACATTGAATACCTTGGTGAGGTCCTGAGATACTAGCTTTCTAGTCTATCATGGAAAATTCAATGAAACCATAGTTATTCCTAAATTACCTACTGTGTACCAGGTATGGCATCAGGACCACAAGGAGAGAACACAAAGAGGGCCCCTGATTTCAAACTCAGCAAAGGCTACTGGCCTGAGCCCCCAGCTCTTGAAGAGATGGTCTTGCAGAGGGTTCATCCCCAAGTAATAACTTCAGGTCACAACACAAAGTCAGCTTTCATACTCTCCATGGAGCTCTTACTAAGGACATGACAGTAAGAACTGGAGCAAGATTATATTATGCTATGGATAAAACAAGTGCTGGAAACCATGTGGAAAACAGACTCTTGGCACTGCTTGTAGTAGTTCAAATCTATAAAGTCATTTAAAAACGTACGGCAATCTGGTAGTATTTAGTGGAACTAAGTGTACCTGGACATATGACCAAGTGATTCAACTCCTGCCTACCTATTTCTGAATAATTCTTGAAGATTTTGAAAAGGAAGTGTGCTGGCTCTCATTTTGGCACAATGTAGGTAAGGTGAGTGGAGGATAGCTTTGTGTCCATCGTTAGAACTGTGGATAGCTGGCAGGTGGTGTACACCGACTCAGAAATACAGAGAGCCAGAAAAAGCCAAGCACGTGAGCCTAGACATAGAATTCTGCCTGCAGAGAACTGTGAGGAGGATAAACAATAATAAAACATCTTAAAAAGTGAACAAGAATTACAGCACAATACCAATTATGTAAATTAAAAACACAAAAATATTTTACAGGGACACCTGCATAATTAAACATGACTATATATTTGAGATTAGGGTGGGGGGGGGGAAATAAAATAAGAACCTTGCATGGATCCAGTTGACAATACTGAGGATACTACAACAGTAAAGGAGAGAGATTTACTCAACTTTCTTGTGAAGGTTCAAAAAAAGAGGTGGTTTGGAAAGAAGCAGAAATCAAAGGATGTGCTCATATCTTCAGTATGATTCAGTGCTTTTATGGCAATGTCTTCTCAGAGAAAATGCTGTTGTTGACCAAGGAACTCTGTGGTGACTCTCCTGGGGTGAGGTAAGGTAGAGTGGATTATGCTATCTTTTAAAAATAATACTCAGATTTCAGTGATTTCAAATAATCCATGCTGTAGATCACCATGGCTGACTGTCAACTGCTCTCAGCATGGAGCAACCCATGACCCAGGCCTGGAACAGCCAGATTGGTAACAGCATTATTGGTCTCTTTGAGAAAAGAAAAGAGGCCTCAGGTAAAGGTACACTTGTTCTCAAAATCTCCAACTAGGAGTGATATATCATTTCCACTTATATTCAATAGGTTATGTCAAGTCCCATGGCCAAATTAAACAAGAAAACACCTGGAAAGGGAAATTTATAAATAGTAGAGCAAAGCTCTGATATCCACCATACTTGTCTTTAGATAATATTCATTCCAGCTTTCTTCCATTTGCTCTTTTGAGCTTTGTAACCTTGAGCAAATTACTTGCACTCTTTATACTTTCATTTTCTATTCTGTGAAATGGAAAGTTTATTACTTGTTCTAGGAACTTTCCGAAAGGACAAAAGTGATGACAGAGTGAAAATGTGGTCTGGAACCCAATAAGCCCTCAATAAATTGTGGTAAATTATTGCTAAGATTACCCACAGTCTCATTCCTCCCTCAGAGCCATCCTTCATGTTAGCTAGCCCTGCCTCAGACTTCCTAATGCAATGCTCTGCTCCAACAATCCCAAGGTCAAAAGCTTGCATTGCTTCTTATTGTTGTAGTCTGTGCATGGACCTCTTCTGTGTGTAGCATTTACATTTTGGATATCACACCTATCTACTGGTTGGATCTGTGAGTTCATTAATCTGCATCTAAAAATCACCAAAAATGGGCTTCAATTTAAACTTCCATCCACATCTTCCATAGCTTGCTTCTATCTAGACTAAGCAGTAGGCAATGTGGACAATTTTAATCCTCATTCCCATTTCTTGCATTTTCAAGGAAGTTAGAGGAAGAAAGAACAATTTTCTCCTTTCCTTCATTCATTCCTCATTCATTCAATGATTATGTAATAAGCAGCGGATATTTTAGTTATTGAAGATATAGAAATAAAATGATAGTGCTTGGCTCTCATGAAAATGATAAGAAATATGTAACAAAATAACAAAGATCATTTCAATTAGTGATGTGGCCATCAAGAAAAATTTGCATAGCAATAGGATAGAGAGGACCTGGGTGGGGTTGGCTGCATTGTTCAAGGAAGACAAAATAATGGTTAAATAAAGAACTAGTCATGTAAAGATTTAGGAGAAGAGCACTTTGGAGATATGGTGGCAAATCTCATTCAAGGTGTGGAAGAGAAGTTTGAAGTGAGTGAAGATTAGGGGACAAAGACAAAGTGGTGAAGGAAGAAGCAACTAAGAAAAATGTAGGGACAGATCATTTAGAAGAATGAAGGATCATGAATAGCCTTTTGAGGGTTTCATGGTTTTGCTCTTCTATGCAAGGCCCATGTCTCTATTCAACCCTACCTAACCTTTTTAGCTCCCTTCTCCCCAATCTCAGATGAAAAGCAATTCTTTCACTTCTAAATAACTGAGTAGATAAACTAAACCAAGCGTTTGTATTCTTTCACCTGGGAAAACCTGTCCCAAGTTTCTGAATGATTTCAGGTCTATAAAATTCAGTGTATATTATTAAGGCATTTGATATTTGTTATTCCTGGCAGTGAAATTGGTAATATCCACATCAACAGCCTGTTAATTTTACCTGCAAACCTATCCAAATGGGTTTACTTCTCTCCACTTCCTGTCACCTTCTCTCCCTGTTTGAGGTTTCTCAGTCCCACCTCATGCAACCTTCGAACCAGTTTCCTCATTGAACCA
This sequence comes from Uropsilus gracilis, assembly GCA_004024945.1. Lineage (NCBI taxonomy): Eukaryota > Metazoa > Chordata > Mammalia > Eulipotyphla > Talpidae > Uropsilus > Uropsilus gracilis. The sequence continues at coordinate 18,536 of PVHY01014508.1, read as the reverse complement.
AAGTCTCCAAAAAATATAAATGGGATCATGTTGATCATGTCAGATCACATTCCTGATCAAACTTTCCAGTGACTTTTGGTTTTATTTTTTGTACCTAGACCAAAATCCAATTTTCTCTAAGGTCCTAAAAGAGCAGGCTAGTATCACTACAAATGCTCCCTAAATGCCTTATTCCTTGGGATTCCAGTTCCAACCACATTGGCCTTCTTCAACTCACTGTTACTTTTTCTGGAATGTACCTCCTATCACCTGAACATTGTTGACTCACTACTGGTAGTCTGTAAATCAGAGCCCCAGTGAGGTCCTCCCTTACCACCTTTTCCCAGCCCTGCATCACTCACAACATTTCTCTTGTAGCCTTCATATGGAGCATCACATGCTGGTATTAAGTCATACATGTGTCTATCGACCCCACTAGGCTCTGAACCCTAGGCCAGGACCTACTGGTCTTCTTTAGCATTCATCCCCTGCCACAGAGTCTCTCTATATGACTTATATCATGTAGAAGAATGAGCTTCACAAATCAAACAAAAATCATTCTAGAAAATGGAACAAGTTATTCAATGTCATTGGCACAAAGGAACTGGAACAATAAAACTACTTGGCCTGGATAATTCTTTTATTAATGCTTGAGACAGATCCGTCATCATAGCCTCCACAAGCCTTTATTCATCTGTGTATTTCTGAGAACTCAGCTGAGTAATAAAGATGATCTAAAGAACTAACATTTGTGTTTCCGTTGTTGCTTCGAGTAACTTTCCTTTATGGCTTAGTTTGGATTCTTTTCCTAACACAAAGAAAATGAAAAAACAAAGAGAGCTCAGTAAAATGAAATAATAATGGGTATTTCTAGGCCTGAGTATAAAAGATTTTTCATTTTTCTTACAAGGCCCACTCACTGGCTAATCTGAATGGCCATAAAAAGCTTCAGAGTTTGTTTAGTTTTTCGGGTATCATTACGCTGGGGGCCTAATTCTCTAACTCAGGCACACTGTTGTCATTATTTATCAATATTCATTGTATATCAGCAATGGATTTAGATGCCACAGGGAACCCAGGATTAGCTATGGTCCCTCTCTGGTGAATTACAGGACTCAAGCCAGAGTAAGAATGACATCATGACACAAGCTTTAGGGTGATACTGTATGCCCAGCTGGGTCTGATATTTGTGAGTTCTGTGCCATCTCCAGGTGATTGGTTTTTTCTTGGTTTCAGAGGGGGATGGAAGTAGGGAGCTAAAGATGGTGTGTGAATCATTGTAAGCAGATTTTCTTTGGCTACAGAAAGAATATTCTCTAAGCTTCCTGGGATATAAGACTTGAGTCTCTGAATTTAGTTGTTCATACCTTGCCAGTGGATGTGCTCAGAACGGATGAGTGATTGAAAGAAGGCAAAGAGGAAAGAACAAGAAATGAGGGCCCACCTACGAGCCTGTCATTGAATGAGGAGATGGGTACCAGAAGAGCCTTTAAAAGTCAGGATTTGAACAGATTTTACATCAGACTAAGAAACCTGGGGAAGGAAGTTTTGCTTTTGAAAAAACTGTTTTTGTTGCAATAAAATTTTTAGTGAATGGATCTTAAGGATACACGTTCAGTGAGTTTTTGCAGATCATACATGCATGTAATCCACATCCCTATCAAGAGGTAGGGATGGATATTTGGATAGTTCCATTACCCAAATAGTTCCTTTCTTTATTATATAAATAATTTATTTATATATATTTCACATCATTGTAATCCCCAGGGGTCACCCACCACCTCCCCTCCCTGGTGCTTCATCTGGTCCACCCTCCAGTTGTATACTTTTGATTGTTTGTTCATATACTATGGGTCAAATGGTAGCTCCATTTTAATTAGTTTGAGGGCCCTCCACACTGCTTTCCATAATGGCTGGACCAGTTTACATTCCCACCAGCAGTGTAAGAGTGTTCCTTTCTCTCCGCATCCACATCAACACTTGTTGCCTGTTTTTTTTGATGTGGGCCATACTTACTGGTGTAAGGTGGTATCATATGCCTGTTGGCCATTTGTATTTCCTCTTTGGAGAAGTGTCTTTTTAGTTCTTCTTTCCATTTTTTGACTGAGCTTGTTGCTTTACTTTTGTTTAGTTGTGTGAGTTCCTTGTGGATCTTTGTTATTAAACCCTTATCACTCTTGTGGAGGGCAAAATTTTTTTCCCATTTGTTTGGGCTTCTTTTTGTTTTTTCTGTTGTTTCTTTTGCTGTACAGAAGCTTTTTAGCTTGATGTAGTCCCAGCTGTTAATGTTTTCTTTCATTTTTTTGCCATCTGTAGATATGTCCAGAAAGGAATTTCTGAATTATAATTCAGGAGGGTTTTGCCCAACTTTTCCCTTTATGTATGTTATGGTTTTGGATCTGACACCTAAGTCTTTTATCCATTTTGAACTGTTTTTTGTACATGGTGTGAGGGAGTTGTCTTGGTCCTTTTTTTGCATGTCTTAGTCCAATTTTCCCAGCACCATTTATTGAAGGACTATATTTGTTCCAATGTAGTTTTTCACTCCTTTGTCAAAGGTTAGTTGACTATATATGTGTGATTTTATTTTGGGGCACTCAATTGTGTTCCATTGGTCTGATTGTCTGTTGTACCAGTACCATGCTGTTTTAATTATTATGGCTTTGTAGTATAACTTGAAGTCTGTAATAGTTAAGTCTTCATTCTCTCTCTCTCTCTTTTTTTTTTTTTTTTTTTTTGGGCCAGGAGGCTTTTTGAGACTTCACTTCTTTTGTTATTCCATATGAATTTCTGTAATTTTTGTTCTATCACTTTAAAGAATGTCATTGGACTTTTTATAGGGATTGCATTGAATATGTAGATTGCTTTTGGAAGGATGGCCATTTTGATGATTTTAATCCTTCTAATACAGATAGTTCCTTTATATTCTTAACATATCAATCTCAGCTCCTACCCCCTTAGCTACTTCTGAGGTCACCACTGTTCTTATTTCTTTCTCCATAACATAGTTCTGACTCTCCATCAACTTCACATAAATGCAATCACATAATACATATTCTGCTGTCTGTCTTTTTTTCACTTGGCATGTTTTCCAATGTCTGCAATGTCATTATATATATTGTTTCTTTTCTCTCTCAGTAGTTTTCCATTATGTTGCCTACTGGGCTTTTAAAATCCATGCTCCTTTTGAGAGTAATTTATTTCTCCCTCAGTTTTGGTAACTTTTAGTAAAGCAGCTATAAGCATGTATAAGTCAGCAGTTTATGATTTTATCTTTCTTGGGCAATGCCTAGGAGCAAACTTTCTGTGTGTATGTGTGTGTACATATGTGTGTGTGCCAGAGAGAAAGAGAGGCAGGGTGACAAATTTTATGTGTGTAATAGATAATATATATGAAATTTCCAGAGGGTTTCTCACTTGACTGTACCATTTTATACCCCTACTAGTTACTGTACATCTCACCATACATGATATTCTCAGTCTTTTAAATTTTATTCCCTTGATTACTGATGCTATTAAATAACTTTTCATGTCCTTATTGGCTATTTCTTTGCACATTGCTTTCTTTCTCAATTCTATTAGTGTTTTGCCTTTTTCTACTAATTTGTAATTTTTAATATATTCTGTACACAGGTGCTTTGCTGGAGGTATCTAATAGGGATATTTTCTGATAGGTTATAGTTTGTCAATTTAACTTGAAAGAAGTTTTTGACTTTCATGAAGTTCAGTTGGTTACTTTTTTTTAAATAGTTAATACTCTTTAGGTCCTATCTCAGAAATCTTTGTATGCTTTCAGATTGCAAAGTTTCCCTCCAATATTTTCCCTTACAGTCTTGTAGATTTAATGCTGTATCTAGTTAATTCAGGCATGTGTAAATTACAAATATGAAATAAATGTGAGGCTCATTTGCCCCCACATTGATTTCCAGCTATTCTGACAGCTCAGTTGGAAAGATTTTCTTTTCTCCACCGGATTTCTTTGAAGTTTGGTGAAGTTAGCATTTGACCAGGAAAAAGTCATTAGTGAACTACACACACAAACACACACACACACACACGCACGCATGCACGCACACACACAAACTGGGGAATCTTAAAAGATGTAAAAAAAAGACAAAAGAATGTTGAGACAAAGAGAGTTTTAAGAAAATAACTAGAAGCCAGAGTGTAGACTGGAAAGTACAGAAAGAAAATATGATGAAGTGATAGGGATGGATCCCATACGTCAGAAACTTGACTAGGAAGGGAAAAGTGAAAATGAGACAGTAGTTGAACAATCATGTCCAATTCAAAAGACCAGAAGGACATTTAGTATCAAGCAAAGTATTAGGAAGATATTAATGGGCTTTGGCTAAAAAATGACCCAGATGGCCTCTCTTTATGAGGACTTGCCACTCACATAGAAAGTTCTCTGGTATTACAAATAAACTTTGAGGGGTTTACTGGGATGTATGCACTTATTGTACAACTATTTTTTCAACACATAATTTTCTTACTGGAAGTACAGTGTGTGGAAGTAAATTATCTGCCAGATAGGCTGAGAGTAGGGCTCTTTGGTGCTGTTGTGTTTGTGTGAAGGAAGCCTGCACATTCCCCTTGGGCTAAGAAACAGTGATTGGCCTGGTGACCTCAAGGATTTCTCATGCTTGGTAGAGCAGTAGATTTTCAGGAGGTACTGACAGACAGCTATAATCACCTGCTTCTCTATGTGACACTTCCCTTAAACATTTGTTGGGTGAGACAGCACAACTCTTTTTTCTTTTAAAACCTTAATGATATACTTTAAGGGTTTACTTCAATTTGCTCCCTAAAGCAACAGCTAGCAAGAAGATGAAATGACAATAATATCTAATTGTGTAATTAATAATACTAATAATAATATATATTTATTAATCAATAATATTATTGACTATGTATCAGAACAGTCAACTATGGTTGCACAGGTGTTGCACTGAGCAACCGCTGTACAACACAGGGAGCATGAGTCCCATTCTGGCTGGTAATGTGTAGTCAGTGTCCTCAATATCAAGTGTTGCTCTGTGTTGTTTGCAAAAACAAGTTTACTGAATCCTTGAAACCACCCTACAAAGACTGGCATTCTTATGTCCATTGTGTGGATGAGAAAATTGACATGTTGACATTGTCACTCGCTGGTAAATAGCAGAACCACAATTTGTAGCTCTGTTGATTTCAACACTTAACATCACAAGATTAAAACCAGTAGTCTTCCTGGAGGGTATGGAATGGAAAAGCATATTGGACAAGAAGACAAAAGAGAAGGAGGAGTAAGAATTTTGAGCCTGGAGAAATGGAGAGAAACTTTGGTTTGGCAGAGGTTGGAGGGTCTAGCAGCCAAGGCACCTCCACCCATGTAGGAGAGAAAAAAGCAAGCTATGAAATGGCAAAATGGGTCCCGCCATGATTGACTTGGGAAAATTCCAAGTGGGTTGATCTGCTGAAAGGTGGTCTGAGTGAAAGGGTTGGTCTGCCCATTAAAAACTGGACCAGAAATGCTCAGTGTTTCTGGGGGACTTCTGTGGCCTCTGGGAATGACAACTTAGCTTTATGGAAGAGACTTTCAGAGGAAAAGGCTTACAATTTAAAGGTCAAATCAATTTCCATAAACACTAAGTGTGAAAGGAAAGTTATTGAGTCTCAGTTTTACATCTGTAAAATAGAATTATATCAATTTAAGTAAACAACCATTCTGAAGAACATAATTGGGCATAGTCACCATTTAAGAAATGTCAGTTATTCTGTGACTGAGGACATGCAGTATCAGATATGATCACCATGGTAACTGTCTACTTATCAAATGCTGCAGCTGCCTCGAAGCTCCCAGGTCCCAGGCCACTTTGTGGCCCTGTGTCGTCCTTCAGATCTGTCACAGGGATGTCGGGGGAGCTCAGGTGTGCCTTACCCACAGCAGATTATTATTATTCCAATTCCTTTGTCTTTATCTGTTTCCACTTTACCTCTTTCCAGGACACCATGTATATCAGAATGGCATCTAGGTCTAGGGACAAATGAAGTGTATGATCTGAATTCCTGGCCTGCCATTCCAGTTGTAAGCTCTGGGAAGGGAGGATGTCTGGTCCATTTCTACAACTTCAAAATGTCTGACCTAGAAGCTCACACCCCTTACACAGAGTTTTGTCTTGATGAATTGTCAGCTAGTGTATCCTCTGGTCTGACCCTTTGCCTCCCACCTGAGTGGGCCCTAGGGTGTTCATATCCCTGAACTTGGGAAAGAAGAACTGCTGACTGGAGTACTAGAATCAGATGGGAAACCTGGATTTTGCTATAGGTTTTCAGGCCAGGTTCTTATTACAAGCCATCCTTGGTGAATGCTGTAAGTACATCTCAAAGCCATAGGCTGCATAAGCAGATGCCTGGCAGCAGTGGGCTGCCTGCTTGCAGATGGCAGCAGTGCCAGTGGGCACCTGGAGCACACGTCCCCTTGCCTGTTCTGCAGGAACAGAAATAAACCTTCCCTTTTGAAAAAACAGAACTTCTGAAAAGCAATGGGAAAACAAATCAGTGCTTCACAAAGGAGAATTGCCTCTCTCCTATCTCCTCATAAAATAAAATTAGTCTGGCTCTGCTGTTCCATCTGAGTCAGTCACTGGTCATTGCCAAGGTGATTGGTTAAGCACTTGAAGGAAGAGGTTAGCTCCACAAAGTGAAATAGTAGAACTTGAGGGATATCTTTTAATCAGAAATGAGGTAGGAATTGAAGAATGCTTTCAGACTTCCTGTAAATGTGATTCTAAAATACCCAGCCATTTAAATATTGCCACCTTATCAATCCAATTAACCTTGCTTCATGTTACCAACTGCATTTGGCTATACTGATATGTTATAAAAACAATTGGAAATATCCCACAGATGATTAGGCACTTAGATAACAGAGAAAATAAAGCTCTTGAGTTTCAGAGTTTGAAATTCAAGAGTGAAATTCAAAGAAATGAAATTCAACTATCAAATCATGCAGACAGTGATAACATGATTTGGTTGCAAACAAACATGATGTTCATTTTATCAGGAGCATAAATTTGTCAAAATCATCAACATGTAGGACTCTTATATTCTGATCATGAATGATAATGACAAAAAAAATTTAATATGCTGTTGTTGAAATGACCCTGTCAATAATGAAACAAAATACAAACAATATCCTGAGATTTTTTTTTTGAAGAAAGGTTATTGTTTGAATAAAGACCACTGGTTTTACTATATATTTTTCAGTTATTTTATAGAGAAACATGTTTCTCCTATAGCAAGTCTACTTTTTCAAATTTCATTTTCTGCTAAATAAAAGTACAGTACAAGTTGAGTCTCTTTTATCTTTGCTGTGTTTGAATATTTTCAAAAGCAAATTTTTTAAGTATCTTATTATTATTATAACATGGGAGGGAAATTGCCCTCATATTTTGGTCTTTGGTTTGATTTTAAATTGATGTGTATACATTCTGCTTTTTATCTGCCCTTATATGTAAAAGGAACATTTCTCACAAGCATTGAGAAAGCACTTTGACAGTGTTTCTACAAATACACTGAACCTGAAATTATTATTAATATTTCTACTCTCAAGTTTCTTCATACAAGGCTCATTAGAATTTTGGCAAACTAGGACAGCACTCAGAAGAGATTTGATTGGTCATTCCTATCTCAATTAAATGTCATTTAAACATCAGTTCATTAGCAATTCTCAAATAAAAACAAATTGAAAACTTTCAAATATAGTTCCTAAAGTATGTAGATATGAAAGCTCTGTTTTGAAGAAAAAAGGAAGTGCTTGCCATTCAGATGTTTTCCACAGTCACTGGAATTTTTTAAAAAATGATTGTATTTATACGACTTATTTTCAGTCTTAAAAAAATGACAAACCTTTCCTCTATAAATTATCATCCCATGGTTTTTGAACCTGATTATTACTATTTATGGAAAATCAGCTATTTTCCTGACATGCTTTATAATTTAGGTCTATGTGAGCATCAGAATGATTTGAGATCCTGAGATGAATCATTGCAGCTCTGGCTTGGAAATAAAAGAGATTTATTGAATTAATTGATGACTTGTGTCAAAGAGTACAGCTTTAAACAACAAGCATCAGGGTGTGTTTCTGCTGGGGAGTGTGCCAGGAGGTGCTCCCATGAGAACACCTGAAGGATGACGTGGAAAAGACCAGGTCAGGGTTAGGCACTACCAGCTGATGTCCCCTCACCTACTGGAGGCAATAGAAGGCACCACTCCAGGGCCTTCAAGGAACAGCTCTACTGTCCCTGTGTCCTCTACCCCTGCATGTGCCCTGCTGAGCAACAATCCTGTTCATGATGTCAATTGTAGTGTAGGCATCCCAATCTGGCTAGGTTCCTCATTGGTTCTAGCAGATTGACAATACGAGTCTTGAAGCCCTTGGTGATTTTTACAGGTTTTAAAGCTTTCAGGGAACCAGGCACACAGGCACATCAGGCAGGTCAGTCTCAGTGGAAGGGGGTACTGGAAGACACATGAATGTCACAGGCATCTTCTCTCTTTCTCTGGCCTCTTTATCTCTCTAGTGTTCTTCCCTCCATGCACTCCTATTTCTATGCTATCTCCCCCCAAGGCTAATGTCATCTTTTTAGCTACTCCTCCCAAGCCCAGGTGCTTACACATGCACACACCCACTGGACCCAGGCATGCACAATCATGGGGAGGACACAATACCATAGGTGCTGGTCATAGAGACTAGTGACAGAAGGGAAAAAAAAATCGGAAAACTCATTTACTTTATAATCCCATTTCCCATTCAAAATGGCCTGAGAGGCTAAGAACATTTACTAGGAAACCCTGGCACAGCGCAGGTGTCCCCCAAAGATTCCAAACTAATAAGTACAGAGTCCTTTGCTAAACATTATAAGAGATAGTAAAAGAAGAAATTTCTGATTGTTAGGACAACCCATTTGTGACACCAAATGCAGTGCAAACATCAGGCTCATCAATCTGCTCAGATTCTTTATCAGTTCTAGCAGTTACACAGACACACTAGACAAGGCAGGCCACGGGGCAGAGTCACAGCCAATGGGTGCTAGGAGACAAATGAATCCCCCAACACCCAGGAATCTTCAATTTTTCTTTGGCCTCTTGTTCTCTGGCTCTCTCTTGTGCTTGTGCTCATGTTCTCTGCTCCCCTTTCTCCCTTCTCTTCTAGGCCCAGGTGTACATACTCACACATGTGAATACACACTGAACTGCACTCATGGGGACAACACAAGACTACAGGTGCTGGTTTCTTCACATTGCTCTTTGATATCCTCCTTTCTTTCCACACCCAAGCTCTCCCTTACCTCTGGTGATGCCACCCTTTATCTTTTCCTCCCAGACCCAGGTGAGCTCACTCACACATGTGCTTACCCACTGGGCCAGGTATGCACAATCATGCGGAGGGGGAAACACCACAGGTGTTGGTCATAAAGGATAATGGAGGAGGAAAAAGACTGATCAACTCATTTACCCAACAGGTGATACAGGTTTAGGGCTGAACCAGTGGAGAGGGTTGGTGCAAACAGTGCAGGCTAGGAACATCACAGAAATCTCCAGAACCCAGTGACTAAGGGCACGTTCAAACACACAAGTGTCTGAGACCCAGTGGACAGATTAAATGCAGCAATGAGAGAGAATAAATCAAGTGGAGACTAGGTGATCTAGGCAGAAGAAATTTGAAAGCAAGGGTTCAAGGAAGAGAGCAGGTGGAATTTGAAGGGTTTCTGGGAGGACACACACTGTGAGAGATGGCATTCCAGGCAGATAAAGAGGGATAGGGACAGGGACCAGTGTCCTAGAAGTAGCCTGAGCCTCCTGCTGCCAGCTCTTCCAAACTGAAGCAGCCCAAAGTCCCTGGCTCAGATTTCTTCACCCAAAGAATAGTTGTATTTCCAATCAGCAGAAAAGGAAGACTTATAATGGTCTCCACATCTTGAGAGGGCGATAAATAACTAATTTCCAATTTGTTTTTCTTAAGGGAACACACTACAAGCATTTCTAAGCCCATGTATCCTTGTTTTTGCTTTGCGTTTTTGCTAGAAAATGGAGCAGAGAAAACCAAGTGAGTTTATTTTTAGTTCTGGTAGGGATGAATGACCATCCCTGTGACTTAATGATTATTTGAGTATCCTTTTTGGTAGCAATGTGCAAAATCAATCTATGGTTAGCCTGCTCAAAACTGATCATTTTAACTTATATTTCAAGACAGAGGGTGGTGTGTGATGGGGTGGGGTAGATAGATACTGAATATGGAAGTTTGTCCCCAACTCAAAAGACAGAAAATTTCAGCAACGCTTCAATGTCACTGGCTCTGGGAGAAACAAGTATCTTTTTTGCAACTCCACCTACCCACCTGTGAAATGGAAGCCTCATGCTTCCTCACTAAGAAATACAAAGATGCTTATATCCTAAAGGTGGATACTCTCTGCTCAGTCATTAAAAAGAAAGTCACAGAACTGATGGGCTGACATTAAAAGATGTCCAGGAAAACTGGGTTGGGGATAAGGGACTGTAAAACACCACACACAGAAACACAGGATGATCATTTTATAAAATAATGGAAATTATTACATAGTTGGTATGCACAAAAACTCAGGAAAATCTATATAAAATATATATTTCTGAGGCATGGGCTGAGGGAACATTTCTTTAGTTTCTTATATTTACCCTATATTTATATTTTTTCAAGCTTGGCTTTTTTCAAAATCAGAGAAAAAATTTTGATGAAAATTGAGTTCTGTCTACCCACAGAAGTCCATTTTGCTTCATCAATCAATGGGTACTTCTAACCACATGCTCTATCATCTTTGGAGAAACTCTAACACAGCTAGAGTTACAAGACCTTGGGTGACAGTTCCCCCTGACAATTTACTTTCAGTGTTCTCACTTCTTATCCCTGGGCTTTAATGCCGACCAGCTATCAAAGTTGATGCCAAGCTCATGCAAGATGTCTGTGTACACTTGAGTTTGTTGCAATTTTAGAACCCACTAAAATTTTCTCTGACACAAAAAATGCTTCCTTCTGAGGAATACAAGTATTTAGAAAAATGTATTTCCTTGCCTCCAAATGGCTAGAGAGGAAATTATAAGGGTTTTCCCCATTATAATTTATAGAGATTTTCCCCCTTATAATTTCAAGAGATTTTAAAAATAAAATTTGTCAAGATTTGTGTTTCTCCAAATAGTAACTAAGAAGCAGTCAGGTACATGTACAGATTCCCTGGAACCCAGGTTCTGAGGGGCTGTGGGGGCCCTGTTAGTCTGGCCAGATCATTGTCTAGGTCTGTTGTGAGTTGCGGTGCAATTATGATGAAGGATATGAAACTAGCACAACTCTCCTTGCCAATTACTGCTGATCAAGTGAATTCTGATGTGTGGTAACTAGGCTGTAACTTTTAAGATACTTAGGAGGGTGATAAAAACATATCCTCATATACACCCAGGGCGAACGGAGGTGTTGGAAGGCGTGTGAGGAAAAACACTCTCAAAAAAAAAAAAAATCTATGACTAATTTACATATTAAAATTTTTGAATCTAGATATTAACCTTAACTCTGGCATTTAGAATGCTGGACAGTTGTATTTCACTTCTTTTTAGTGAGGCTTAGAAAGGAACACTGCTTCTCATGCCAGCTCATCCTTGGTAGATGCCAGGTTTGATCTGACAGCTGCATGACATCTTTCTCTGGAAATCTTGAGTCTTCCTAATGCTTAGGGAGAGCGGATGTTCTTCACAAGAACCTCCTAGAAAAAGTTTAATGATGAGTTGTTTACACAAAGAGTATTTTTAAAAATTAGATGCACATCTATATTTCCACTGACATATTTAGTCTCTCACTTTCAAACAAACACCATTGTCAGAGCATCGGACCTTCTAGGATAGAACTACAAACAATCAGGTATCTTCTTTCAGGCCGAAGGGCTGCTTTGCAAAGGTTATTTGCAGTGTGTTAGATGATAATGGAAGAGGGTGTCACTGGATTCCTAAAGGGATCAAGCCTCAAAATTATGGAGAGGCCTTTTCTACAAGAAGAATTCTGTAATCAGCGGCTAGGAATATAACCCACGGTAGTTTACCTCTCAGTCCACATTACTTGTACTACACCAAACTTCCTGTCCACCAGTGCCAGATGAGGGGGACTCACTGCCTTTCTTGGGGAACACTAGCATTATAACAAAACCCTTCTGATACATCAAGATTAATCATGTAAACAATGGGAATTTCACAGAGCTACTGCACAGAGAGTTACTGGGACCCCCATGGACCTGCTGGCATTGTCTAAATCATTGGCAGGGTGATTATTCTGCTTCTACTGCTTTCCCCTTGGAAAACCAGTGCTTGATTTTCAGCTCAGTTAGCCTTGAATGCCAACACTGCATTAGGTGAGCCTTTAGAGTCCTGGAATGCATGCTCAGTTTTCTTTGGTTAATTGAAGTGAAGATCCAATAGTGGTTGTGTTGTCTTTATTCTGTTTCAAGTGCATACTTTTTCATCATCAGAAGCATTTATTCAAAGCAGTGAGATACTGTAGCCTACTCCTCTCACAGGAGACAAATCTGTGTCCTTTAACTTCGCACTGAGACCAGATTTGGAGAGAATATTTACATCATGAACTCGGCAAACAATAAAACTGGAGATCTCCTCCCCTCAGAGAGCCTGTTTATCACATACGATTGATGCCCAGTATGCACTTTTTCCACCAGAAGCAAGAAACTTTGTTCATTTAGTAAAAACTATTCCCAACTCATGCTGATGACGTTGTAACAACAGATGTTTGTTAAGGGATGCATGAATGAGCCTTTTTCAGACATATACTGTGTTCCATGGTTTCTGAGACTCAAACTGAGCGTAAGTGTATGTAACTTTAGGTTCATATTATCTCTCAAATGCCAACTTTATTACAGGATTCTTCTAGCGACCCCTTTTTCAAGTAAGAGAAAAATTAAATATTCCCCTGTACTAAAAGAAGGAAGTAAGAATTCGTTGTCCTTTTGACTTTTATGGTATGCTATGAAGGAAAATTTATTTTTATATATTATTGGCTATTTTTATTTTCAAAAGAAGAGCAAATCCCAAGTATAAGTGCTAGACTATCTGACTTAGTCTCATTAATATTCTGCCTCTTTGATTACAAGCTCCAAAAATTATAAATGTTGCTTTGAAAACTGATGTTCAAATTCAACATGATTGTGCTTTGCATCTTGTTCCAGTAAAGCCTGTTGTTGGTTTGCTTGTTAAGAGCCAAGAAAAGCAGTAGTTTTTGCTTTGGAAAATACTGTGAATATTTGTATAGTGGCACTAAGCTACAAGGAATTTAAGAAGCTTAGAAGAATTTTGCAAAATTGTTAAAGCAGGAAATTACCGTAAGACCATGAATAAGAATTCATTCCTGTCAAACTTGAAGCTGTTTGAACGAATACTATTTTTCTTTCGGACCTGAGCCCACTCAGTCCTTTCAATGTTTCTGAAGTAACTGATGGGGCCATTTTTACTTATTTAAACCATTGTATTCAAGATTATCTGCACTGGTTTGGTATGCATGCTACTTCTATTGGTAAAGTTTGATGATTTGGTTTTGGCTTTTCATAAACACTTGGCAAAAAATATAATAGGCCAGATATTGTTGCTCATAACCTCAAAATTCTGTAAGATAACCTAAAAAATTCTGTTGACTTTGCTGAGTCTTACAAAAGAGAATACTTAGTGAAGGAAAGTAGAAACAAACATTTACAGGGTATGCTATTTCATTTATATAAAGTTCAAATCCAGACAAAATTAATCTGATGTGAGATGTCCGTATAGCAGTTACTCTTTAAGTGAACAGTGTCAGGAGGTGACAGAAAAGTCTTTTTATGGTACATCAATGCTCCACTTCTTGATCTATGTTCTGGTTACATGGGGGTGTTCATTGCGTAAAATACATCAAAATGTGCACTTATGATTTGGGCACTGTGTTTGTGTTTCAAAGCTGTGTCCTTTTTAAAAGTTACCTGTTCCCAATTCTCTTTGAAATGCTGAAGTGTTTCAAAGAAAGACTCTAAAAAGACATGAGTGACTTCCAAGAGAAAGTTTAGACAAGATCAATGACTGAAAAGGAGAGGGAATCCCTAAGCATAAAAAAGCTATCCTGTCTGAACTCCACCAACTGACTATAAAAGAAAGGAACTGTACTTCACATGTTTCAGCAATTTTTTTTCAAGGGACAATGTCATATTCCTCCATGCAAGTTGATGTTTATGAATAAGATCCAAACATTGCCTTTCAGTTCTTTAAGACGTGACTGGAAAAAAAGACTTTTAGGGGTCATATAGATAACTTTGTGATGGCGTCAGAGAATTCTGTTCTAGTGTCTTTTCTTCCCATCTTAAAATCTGCCTGGGAAAGCTGAGCTAATTAGAAGTGGCTGGCTAGCATTTAGTCAATAAATAGCTTGGCTCAGCAGACAGTTAATGCAGTGCCAGATCAATAGAAACTCCGAAAATTATTTCATTTCCTTCTATCGTGAGTAGAAGTCCATGAAGGACGGAATGTCAGCCTTTAGTAAAGGAGCAGGGAGCTTTTCATTATGGAGCACAAGATGTTGAGAAGAAGAGAATGTAAACAATCCAGAATCTGTATTGATGTGAAACCATATTTTCATTTTGAAATGGAGTAGATTCTCAGATGATTCTGCAAGAAAAGCCTAGTCTTCTCAACCAAAAGTATTTTCTTTTTTCTAGAGATAGTCATTAGAACTGGAGTGATTTGTTGACAATAGAGCTTTTAGGAAATGACAAAATCTTTCATATAATAGAAAAAAATAAAAGAATATTGTAAGATAAGAGGGAATGTTTGGGGATGAAAGATAGTAAAATGTCTTTAAATGTGACTGAGTCCAAGGGAAAGTAAAATTTCTGGACCAGAATAGCTTAGAAAAAGGGAGACCTAGGAGACAGGAAGGATGTGGAGACAAGGGAAACAAATTCTAAAGGTAATTCTAAAGGTAATTAACTCTAGACAGAGGATGGCAAGTTCTAACCAGACACTCCTGGCCTAAGGAAGGTATGGACTATTTGGACACTTCCAAACAGGGTCATCAAGGGCAGGATATAGTTGAGTCTCTGCACGATCACTTCAGCCAATCACGAAGAGTCTGATGGAGCTTTTGGAGTATCTCCGGAAAGAAGGTCTATATTACCTGAGTGAGGACTCCATTTTGGCTTCCTTGCCCCTGCCTGGTTCCACAGGCCTTAGAGTACCACTTTGTTTCTGCTTCTCTTCTTTTCTCCTTAATCAACTTTTCCTCGCAGCTGTTCTTCTAAATAAATTTGCCTCTTTTCTCTTGCTTGCCCAGGTCAGCAAAGTTCCTCCAGTGGCTTCGTCAGACACCAATCCCAGAAAATCACAGTAACACGACCCTCTAATAACTCAAATGCGATGTTACTGGGTCTCTGGGCACAGGACTATCCTCAAATGAAAAGGAAGCTCCTTTCAATACCATTCTTATCTAAAAGGGCCCTCAATACACTCATGTTCACTGTGACCTGGTTGCTAGGGATTTCAGCCTTGGGAAAGTAATGGCACAGATACTAAATGGGGAATAATAGACCCCTAAAACTAATAATCCTTCCAGCCAGTTAAGAAGCCCAGATGGAATAATGAAGGCTCCCTACATTTTCAAAATGTGAGGGAAGCATAGAATAAGACTAAGGACAGAAGTCCTTCGTTTCTATCATTAAGTTGAATTTAATAAGGGGGTGTCTATTTTTGTTTCCCTGTATAGTTTGGAACTCTGGTTCTGAATGTCAGATGTAGAAAACATCTCTACCTCAGGAGCAGTTCATGCTCTACTTATTTCCTTAAACCTTCTACCTCCTGGCAACAGACTGACATTTCCCTGGGGGGATGCAATCTGGAACAAGATTGAGTGGGTTTTTTTTTTTCTCTTTCCTTTTTTTTTTTTTTTTTTTAAGGAAGATAAAAAGACTATAGCATTCCCCCTCTCTGAAGATACAAGTAAATTCAATTGCAGTGTCTTCCATTCAGGAAAAACAAAAGGACAGCTTTATTATTTTATTCAAATTCCTCCTGCATACTTGTCTTCCTACCATAGTTTTCCCACTCCTATCCTCTCTGTGCCATCATAATGGAACATGAATTCGCTAGGGGTGACTTACCAGCATTTCTCATTACTCAAATTAGTGGTGGTATACTCCACCACAGGGAAAAGGTTTGCTGTTAATGAATTTTGTGATATCCACCATCACAGAAACAGCTGGCTTTACACTACGACATGGTTGAAAATTGTATGGGCATCAAAATGCCCTGGTGGTCAGGGTCTGAAAGAAAGACTTGAGAAATACACCAAATGGTGCATAAAAAGGGAGGCCAGATAGAAGGAAAAGAGATGAAAATGATGGACTGACAGAACAGGCCCACACGTCCTGGATAGGGGACCCTCCCTGGAAGAGTGAGCTGGTGGTGGTGAGGAGCCATGGTGGGAGAGTGGCCAGCAGAAAAGTAGTCAGTGTGGAGTTGGATGCCAGAATGGCAGGCTGGGGGTGACCAGAGGTTGCTGAGGGCAGGCCTGGTGAATTTGGCTAGATCCCACCAAAGGCGGGCCTGGTAAAAGGAAGCCGAGGAGCTGCAGCAAGGCAGCATATTTGGAAAGCTGAGTTTGCATCAGCATCTCCTGGAAAAGTTTGAAGAGCCTTGGCGAATCAGAGCAGCTCAGAACCCTGGAGACAGAAGAAACAAAGATGATACAGGGTAATGATGTAGTTGAAATTGAATAGGCTGTTTATTGCAGAACTATTTATAATTGCAAAGATATGGAAGCAACTGAAATGTCCCAAAACAGATGACTGGATGAAAAAGATGTGGTATATGTACACAATGGAATATTACTCATCAATTAAAATTGATTTTATGATAACATGGATAGACTTAGAAGAAATCATATTAGCAGAAACAAGTCAAAAAGAAAAAAGACAGAAACCAAATTGTTTCACTATTATATGGGACATGGGAAAGATAAACAAAAAGCCATGAAGAAAAGTCAAGACAAGCTAACAACCAAATTAAAGTACACAACTTGGGAACAGGGGGCCAGGACAGGGTGGGAACAGTCAGGGAGGGTGGGGGGTGAACCCTGGAGATCACAAAGATGTGAAATTTATATATAAATAAATTATTTAATTAAAAAAATTGAATAGGTGCCCAAAATGCCCTGGTGGGTGGGGTCTGAGAGAAAGACATGATGGATGGAGCAAGAAACTCAAAAAGGGCGCATGAAAAGGAGGAGCAAGAAGAGAAGGAAAAAAAGGAAAGGAGGAGATGAGAATGGCAGACTGAGAGAATAGGCCCATGTGACCTGGCCAGGGGAAACCCCTTGAGTGAGCTAGAGGTGGCAAGGAGCCATGGTAACTGATAAAAGAGTGACCGGTGTGGAGTTGGATGCCAGATGGGCAGGCCAGGAGTGATCAGGGGCTGCTGAGGGCAGGCCTGGTGAATGTGGCCAGATACCGCCAAACGCGGGCCTGGTAAAGGAAGTGTGTGCGTGGCACTGCGTGGCAAGGTGGCATAGAAAGCTGGTACCTAGAGATGGCCAGGGTGTTGGAAAGCTGATTTGTGCACTGATTTGTGCACTGGAGAGAGAAGAAAAAAGAAGATGTTGGAGAAAGACTGCACTTTGTGAAATGAGGTTAAGGAGGGGCAAAGGGGCACCATCATGGACACGTATCTTTGGAAAGTTGGGAACTGAAAAATGGTGACTGGGGTGAGATAACTGGCCACTTGTGGCAGTAAGGACTTTTTGTTTTTCTGGTGAATTTCCCTTGTTAATAAAACACTGTTGTAGAACTGCATTTGAGTGGCAACTGCTATGCACTGGTGAGAAGGGTCTGATGAGGGAACCTGGGAGGCAGAAGCAGCATTTTTAAAGGTTTTTTTTTTTCTTTTTTCCCTGTGGCTTGCTAGTTAGCAGCTTCTGCCTCTTTTGGACCCAATTTCACAGAAAAGACTGGACCTTGCAAGGTGCCTTGGACATGAGTTTGTGATCTTTGGGCTAAATGGTGCTTAAGGTAAAATAACTGGTCACTTGTGGCATTAAGAACTTTTCATCTTCCTGGTTAATTTTCCCTGTAAATAAAACTCTGTTGTTTAAATTGCATTTGATTGGCAACTGCTACGTGAGGGTGATGTGAACTGGCAAGAAAGTTGGCAGCAGAATCTGCATTTTAAAAATGCCACTTTTTCCTTTGGCTTGCTGATTGGCAGCTTCTGTCTACTTTTGACCATATTTCAACAATAGAGTGGAATGTCTGAGTGGAAGAACTCCATGGAAGCAAGGCCTCCCGGGAGGGATAATCCTCAGATTCCACACTTGGTTTTTACTTCCTGCGGTTGTGATGGTTTCAGATGATGGCTTTGGCTTCCAGGGTGTGATGGCTTCTTCTGACTTTTGTACTTCACTGATAGGCAGTCTTGTTTACCACAGTGTTTAGGCTCCTTTGCACATTGACCCAACAACTACCTCTCATACCCCTCCC
>PVHY01014507.1:0-38326 GCA_004024945.1 Uropsilus gracilis | reverse complement strand
CCTCCCTCCCTCCTCCTCCCTCCCTCCTTTCCTTCCTCCCTCCCTTCCTCCCTTCCTCCCTCCCTCTCTTCCTTCTTCCCTCCCTCCCTCCCTTCCTTCTTAGAAAGAAATCCAAGAGAGTGAGCCCGGCAATTTCGGAGATGCCCCAAGAAAAGCTCAAACCCTTTGTGAACGAGGGTAAAAGGTAACCAGGAGATTCCACTTCACCCCTTTGTGTTCGGTTTCTGCGAGAACCTCCCGGTTTTCGAGAAGCTATACTTACCGGCTCCTTCCAGCACCTCCGCCGGGAGAGCGCATTTCTTTCCTGGTTGCTCTAAGCGAAATCCATCAGCCTACGGTCCCACCCTCATCCCAAATCTCAGGACCCAAACTACGTGGACACACCGAAATTCGTTCGCAGATCTCATTTAGAGCTAGAGTACTTGCAGCATTGTCAATATTTCGAGTTGTTTTTTTTTTTTTTTTTTTTTTCATGGCATAGGAGCTCTGGATTTGGTTTTCTAGAAACCTTACCGAGAACGGAAAGGTTTTTACATTTTTTTTTTTAAGGTAGGATTACAAGTATAAGCGGAGCCAAAAATTAGTACTTGGAGACAAGAAGACTTGTTTTCAGGTTCTATGGCGATGGGTTGGTGAGGTCCAGGTAGACGTTTGAGAAGGAAGAACACAAAAAAATGGAGATGCTGGGGATCGAACCCGGGACCTCATGCATGCTAAGCATGCGCTCTACCACTGAGCTACATCCCCACTATGTGGGTCTGCCGTTTTCTGAGCTGCCTTCATGAAATAAAAGAGGACTTTACCCCCCCCAAAAAAAGTTTTGACCGAATTCATTTTGTTCATTGGTAAATGAGAATTATAATTTTCATCCCCCGTATAGGTACCAATTACTAAGGGATTCCTTTTAAATTCTATGTCGCAGACATTCAGTAACTGGTAACACAGCGGCGGGGGAATCGGAATTCTCAGTAAGAAACGTCATCCCAAGGAAGGGAAGGTGAAAGTTGGGGGAGGGATGAGCACAAGAGATTATGATGACGGTTCATGGGTGATAATGTGGTGGGAGAACCTCGGAGTATGCAACGATGTGAAAATAGATACACGTGTGCAGTCAATTAAAAAATAAGATATATTTATATTTTAAAGGAAAAAGAAAAGAAACATCCTCCCAGGCTTTCTTTTTCTGGGTACTGTTTTTTTTTTCAAAAGATACGTGGGATCTCTCCCCCCCCCAAAAAAAAATCGTTCCAGAATAGACACAAAGTGCTATACCAGGGACTGCCTTTAACTAAGCGGACTACTCAACTATCCTCAATTCTCCCTATTTCTGCAAATAATCCTAGAACTCCAGAAACCACTGTGCACCTTTTCTTAGAAAACCAAGGGTCCTTGCACAAATTTCTGTTACAGAGTTGGGACGAGCTTCAAGGTGGATTTTTTTAGAGCGGCTTGGTAAGATGGCACCAGCATTTCTCACCCTCACTAAGAGAACTGGTATTTCGTTCCTGTCTTAAAGACGATGGACCCACAGAGTTTGCATAAATCAGGAGTTCTCTAAAGTGACTAAGTTTCTCCCCTTTCCTTGCCAGCGAATATTTTAAGGATAGTTCAGGGCTCTGGCAGTTAAGACAATTTAGGAGATTCTGTCTATAAAGACTTCAGATTTTTTTCAGGATAAAAAGTGGGGAGTCCCACATTTTAGTTTATCATTATTTACTAATTAACTTTCGAGGACATGGTCTCTGACAATATAATCTCTTGAGAAAAATGGATAAAATTCATCTTTGGGATAAAAAACTATTTACTGAAGAGAACTGCTTTCAAAAGAGCTTTCTGAGACTAGTAGCTTTCTATTGCTGAGTACCACTCCAAAATGTGTGGGTTTGAAAATAGATGTTTATTATCTCACAGATTCTGTGATTCAGAAACTCCAGGGTGGGTGGGTTGGCCAGTTGCATTTGCAGGGTCTCATTAAATGGAACTCAGATGTTTGTAGGGCCTGGAGTTCACTGAAGGTTGCACTGTATCTGGGACCTGCTCCCAAGATGCCTCATTCACATGTGGGGAGACCTCAGTTCCTCCCCAGGAGGGTTTTGCTGACAGATTCATGAAGGAGGCAGGGTGCACAAGGGTGTGATGCTGAGAGCTAGGGATCACTCAGGCCCCTTGGAGTTCAACTGAGACTCTGTATTCTCTTTATTTGTACATCTGTGCTGATTATACTGCCTGATCTAAATCAACATTTGAATAATTTTGAAAAATAAAAATGAGTGGAGGCCAGAGAGATGTTCATGTAATTGAATACACAGAAGAATATTTTCAGTAACTTTTTAGGAGATATTAATGCTTATGAAATCATGAATTTTGCCTTTATGCCTGGCAGTACCATTAGAAGAAATACAAAATGTTGAACTCATATAAATTATTAAAACTCACTTAAGGAGTTATATGATTCAATATTTAATGATTTGAAAACTTGGAAATTTAAACACAATTTTCATATAATTTCTAATCAAGATGACTTGACTAGGGACAGAAAGGTGGGTAAAATGAGACAAGGGGTCAAAAGGCACAAAGTTCTTATTATAAAGTAGAGAAGCTCTGCTAATGTAATGTGTAGCATGGTGACTATAGTTAATAGTACTCTATTGCACATTTGAAAGTTGCTAAGGCAGTAAGTCTAAAAAGTTTTCATCACAAGGAAAAAATAGCTGTGTAAGATTAATGTCACCTAGATATATTGTGGTAGGTGTTTTACAATCTACACAAATATATAACCATTATGATAACCAGAAACTGATGCAGTATGATGTCAATTATGCTTTGATAAAAAAAAACATAAAATTGACTACTAAATAATTGACTTATAATTATATATAAAACAATTTGGTTATTTGATTTTATGTGTAACTAAGATAAAAATTTTAAAGAATATTCATAGAGAAAAGACATGGACTCTTAAGGACAGATCTCAGAGACTCTCCAGCATTTAGAAGTTAAACAGAGGAGGAAACGGCCAGCAAAAGAATCTAAGAGGAAATATTCAGAGATATAGAAGCATTTACAGAGAGTGTAAATCATTCTATATGAGTGGTTAACTGTTTTAAATGCGGTCATGTTAAATAAACAGAAAAAGGTTGCCTCCTATTGTCACAGAAATCATTGAATTCCTTTGAGTTGAATGGAAAAGAAGAGGACTAGAAGCTTTGGTGGAAAATCTGTGCAGACAATGAGACAAAGAAGAGGAAACATCAATTATAAACAATGCTTTGGAGAGCTTTTTGTCATGAAAAGGAGCAGACATAGTCCACTGATCTTTGACAAAAGAACAAAGGCAATGAATTCTATGGAGAAAGGATGGTCTTGACAACAAAGGTGCTGGGACAATTGGGATTTCCATGTTTAAACAAAAATGAAATAAATCGAGTCTTATACCTTTCACAAAAAATCAACTAAAAAGTGGTTCACAGAAGTAATTATAAATTTCAAAATTCTACACCCCATTAAAGATAGCATAAGAGATAAATATAGGTCCCACAACCTTGAGTTTTGCAAGGTCCCTAAGTCATCAGGGAATTACAAATTAAAACAGCAATGAGATACTACTTCATACCTACTAGTGTTGGTTAAATCCCATCCCCCTACTACAGGGAGCAGAGAAAATCATACTATATTTTTCTGGGTTCTTTTCAGGCTGGGTAAGTGATTAAAACAGCATATGATAAATTAGCAAAGGGAAAATCAATTTAATAACGTGTGTATGGAGAACTTACATTACTGTACGTGCTAAGGAATAACGAAGTGGACCAGGGATGTTTATCCTGCATTTAGGGACCTGAGGTATCAAGGACCAAGATGAGAATAGTTCACAATGCAGACAAGGAGGATGACTGCATTCTTACACTGAAAATAAACAGATTCTTAGAACATGTTTACCAACAAACCCAGAAGTGGAAGCAATCCCTGAACTGCATTCTTCTAGATCATAAGAGGGAGAGCAGTGATTTCTTCTCTGAATAGGAAAAGGGCAGATGCCTAGGACATGATCTCTTCTTTGATTACAAAAGGGTGGAGTGATGTGAGAGCAGAAGCTTTTCCTAACTTTCATCACTTTTACTGCTTTCAGTTCAGAAGCATCTGTCTTCTTTACATATGTCTGAGGCTCAGGGGTCCTCAACTGACCTCTAATGCTAAGGTGACAAGGGGCCTACTATGGGTACAATGAGCAAACGTTTATTTGACCCGTTTGGGGAGATGGTCTCCGCACTGACAACGCCAAATGCTGGAAAGGATGAAGAATAACAGTAACTTTCTCACTGTTGGTGAAGATGCAATAAAGTACAGTCACTTTGGGAGACAGCTTGGTGGTTTCTTCAAAACTGAATGCACTGTCACCACATGATCACACTCTTTGGTATTTACCAAAATGAGTTGAAATTTTATGTCTGTGCAAAAACCTACACAGATGTCTACAGCACCATTCTCCATAACTGCCAGAACTTGAGAGCAACCAAGATATCATTCAGTAAGTGAATACCTAAACAAGCTGGTATAATCATACAATGGAATAGTCATAAACACTAAGAAAGCAATGCGTGACCAAGCAAAGAAAAGATAGAGGAATGATCTTCAATGCAATTACTAAGTGAAAGTAGCTCATGCGACAAAGTTAAGATACTATATGATGCCAGCTATGTAATATTCTGGAAAAGATAAAATGATGCAGACATGATTTAAATAAAACCAGTTGATCAGTGGTTTGGGAAATGTATATGCAAAACATCGAAGATAGATACATGGAAAGGTAGTTTTTAAACTTGGTCAGAGAAGTTACAATAGTCTTAATGTGATGGAATTTTTATGTTTAAAATAAGAGGTAAAGTCAGGATGGGACAGGAAATAGGATTTATATATACTCAAGAAAATGAAGCTCACTTTCAAGGAACTACTATGAAATATAGTAGAGGAGTAGTGTAAAGAGCCAAGCCATGGGGAATGAGAAAGGACAACAAGAGAGAGATTGACTCAGCCAAAGAGGCTGTGACTGAATGGAAGTATGCACCTTCCAGCAAGTTTATTCATCTCACAAATCTTATTTACAGGGTTTACAACAAGAGGAATAGGTGGCTTTGGCAAAATTCAGATTAGTAAAACATTAGTTCCTGTGGGATACCTGGGGACAGGGGATTCATGTATTAACTTGCTGTTATCTCTTAAGAAATGTCACTTAGGGCTAATATTGGAGGAATGGGGACATTGCTGCCGCCCACTGGAGATCAATCATGCCATTCCCTCTTCAGTGTTTTGAAGACAGGTAAGAGTGAAATGAAGTATTCTTCAAAGCATGAACCCTGGCCGGTCTCAGTTCACAGCTCCCAACTGAGTGACATTCAAGGTTTACAGGCAAGTTATCATCCTTCTTTGAGCACCAGCATCCTTGTCTCTAGAATGAATGATCGAACAAACTTCTCTGAATTCCCATCTGGACCTGAAGTGACAAAGTCCTTAATGATTCTAATCTTGCTCCTTTTTTCCTCTCTGAAGAGGACAGCAACCTAATCCCTAGGCAAAAGGAGATGGTCAGAATAGAACTGTTTCTTTGAACCCATCTCAACAGAGGGCACAGCAAGCACCTGGCCTCTTTACATTAATTATGAACAGGTATGGGGAGAAGCAACATCAGCCAGGTCTGCTCAGACCTCGTGAGGAGTGGGAGGCAGGGGAGATTCTGGGCAAGGTCTCCAAGGTGAGGCATTGAAGGCCTAGCCCATATTTAGAGCAACACTGATTTTCTCTAACGGTGCTTGGCAACCTTGATGCAGTGAGTAAGACACAGTTGCAGTCACCTGGCCTAGCTAGATATCTGGAGGAAGATGTTCGTATCACAATCATGAGGTTTTTTTTATCACTTTGAGCCTCTCACTTATTCTTTGTAATATGTCCCAGCTACGTCTTTTGCAAAGCTTTCTCAACGACAGTTGATCCTACCCTCTTCTGGGTCCCATGTTTTCTTCTACACTCCTAAAATATATAAAATTTGGTATTATGATACAGAATTGCAAGGATTGTTTATATATTGGTTTTCCCTCATTGAATCTGGGTGTATCACCAAACTTAGCACTGTTAGAGAGTAACAGAGAAAAGCTACCCAGCAAATGTTAATTACATAAAAGACTTATCGGCTTTTAACAAAGAATTACATGTTGCTATTTTTGGTGTACTTTTAAATATGAGCCCAAACAATGTAATTATTGTTGTTACAGTACCAGTATTCCAAAGTACCAATATTCCTTGAATCAAGGAATGATACTAAGGATAATGCAGAATGGAAGGAGCCTGAGAATGCTTTTAACTACAGATGCCCACAATGCAATCTCGATTAGATTCTCAGAGTTGCCAGCCAGGCAATCTTTTGTGGGTTTCTAACCCACTTTGCCTTTGATTTCCACCTTCTAACCTTTACTACTTTCTCAAACCTTCTGCACTGAACTATGGCCAGTTCTTCTGCACAGAAACTTTGGTAAATCTTTGGTAAAGCCAAAGATGCAGTGAGAAATAAAATAGTAACTGCGTTGGTAACTATTGTGTATGAAAACATTCCCTTTATGTTCCAAAGATGGACTTGAATTCTGCCCTTGATCTGCAACTTCCATCTGAATACTAAAAAAGTATGCCACCTTCCTCTCCCACTTAAAAATATATATTACTGAGATACTTCATTTTTAATGATTATTTTCAGTGGGAACAGACAGGACCTTATTTAATTGAGCTAAGCCAATCGTTTATATGCCGCTGTATTCTCATTACCTGGATGCATTCAGAGGATAAATCTATTTCTGAGTTGTCCTTGTGACTTTCTTCTGTTGACTGCATAGTAAAACACTCCGAGAAAGTTTCCAGGAAGCAGGAAACATGGTGGTGGTGAGTTAATCACAAAGAGAAATCTACTCATATAAAAGAAATAGAACGATTTAAAGAAAACGATAATGGCGAAACCGAGAAAGGACTGAAATATGTCATTTATTATGTGTAGGCTAGGAGCAACAGTGGACAAAAACAGGAAATAAAAGCAGATTTTTGGAGATGCCGGGGATCGAACCCGGGGCCTCATACATGCGAAGCATGCGCTCTACCACTGAGCTACATCCCCTTACAGAGGCAAGGGGCTGGGTAGCATTCCAGTCCTGTTAACCTGTTGTTGCTTTTTGTGTAATTTGTGAACATTTGATTTTTTTCTAGGCTACGGCGGTCATTAAGAGTCAATTATGGGGAAAAAAAAAAGAAAGTCAATTATGGCTTCGTCAAACAAAAACTCATTATATCCAAGTACCCTCCTTGCGAGCTGTGCCGACATCCAGCTAGTGTCCTTAAAGAGACCAGAGCACAATTGTTTCAGTACCTTTGCTCTTTATCGCCTTTGTCAAATAGAAACCTAGGAGGAAATAATTTAGGAATTTTTCAGTACCTTTTGAAAAATACTTTGCTAGCCAAAGGCTCATGGGAATTGCCATTGAGTGGGTTGAATGTTCAAACGAACCGTTGTGGCTGCCGTTCCCAATTTGATCCCACCGGTAAAATAATAATAATAATAATAATAATAATAATAATAATAATAATAATAGTAATCTGCTCTTATAGCTGAAAACGTGAAGATTCTACCCCGATTTTTGTCCCCAGAAGCAAGGGCTTGCCCCACACAGGTGTCATCCGGTCCACCTGGCACACAGCTGTCATCTGTGACATTTGGCGGCATCAAGAAATCTTAGAGTTTAGGAACCACGTCTTCTTGTTTTCTCCCTTCCTTAATCCATGACCTCGCTCTTTCCTCTTCTCCGGTTTTGAGGTTCTTTTGAGGCTCAAAGAATCATACGATTCTTTATCTCTGGTTTCAGAAGTGGTACAGGACAGCGCAGCAACTTTTCAAAGGTATAAAAGATAACACCAAAGGCATGATCCACGAAAGAATCGGTACACTGAACGTTAATATAATAAAAAACTGCTCCATAATAATCAAAAACTCACAGGGGAACTGAAAGACAAAAGTGTGAGAAAATATTTGCAAAGTACATATCTGATAAGGGGCAAATACCAAAATACAACCAAAAATCCACATATGTACATACATGTTAAAGCCTAATATATGATATGTCATCAATACATAATAGTGTCCACTGGAGTGAGGATGTATGTCACCTCTCACTTGGAGTTTTGAGATCAACTGCATGATTCCCCATAGCTTGCTTTCCCTCTGAAATAGCAACTGACAGTATTCTGGATGAAAGAAAAATAAGGGATCAAAATATGCTGCCTAAAATATGTCATTCTGGCATGAAGATTATTCTGAATTTGAGACAAATGAGAATCAACAGATGCAAAGAGAAGAGTTCCTAGAGCATCTTTTAAGTAAAAGCAGAAACTTCTGAGAAATGAGGGTGGCTGAACTATATCTGCACAAACCTTACTTTGTGCAGTAAAGTAAGGTTTAAAGTAAGGCATTATATGGTTTCCTCCATATAGTTACCTTCCCACAGTTATTGCCCTGGGAAGTCTAAAACCCTTTTCCTTTATCTTGTCTCTTCTTACAAAGTTAGAGTTCTTTGCTAAGATCCTCCATAAGCCCACGTTCTAATGACTCAAAGTAGTCCAGTGGAGCCAGCAGACATGCATTCATAAACTTCTGCTTGTTTTTCTCATGTTAACCTGTTTTTTTTGTCACTTGAACTTGCAAGGTCCCAACCAATGAAACTAAAATGGGAAAAAGAAAAAAAATCTCCTCCCTCTCCACACTTCATCATTCTAAACCTCATACTGAGAATATTGGCAAGGACAGTCATCAGCCAACCAATGAAGGAAAGAAGAAAAAGAGCTAAGAATAAATTTGTTGTTTAAGTCAGTGGGATTTTGTGGATGACTTATATTCCAACCAAGTATATAGTGGGGAAATATTCCCCTTTGTAATATGATTAGCAATTCTGCTTCTCCAGTCTGAAATTTGTCTTTGTTTTTTAATTAATTTTGCTTTTTAACTGATTGCACACACATACATTACATACATACATACATACATATTTTTACATCATTATCTACTCTGAGGTTTTCCCACCACCTTGTCACCCATGAACCATCATTTTAATCTCTTGTGTCTATCCCTCTCCCAATTTTATCCTCCTTCCATCTCTCCTCTGTACTTCAATTCTGCTGACAGTTTTAAATTTTCCTTGTCCTTTTGCTTGTTTGTTTTCCCAATATCCTGCATATAAGTGATCATCCAGTATTTCTATATATCTTTCTGACTTATTTCCACTAACACAATTCCTTCTAGGTTCATCCATCTTATCACAAATGCATCAAATTTATCTTTTTTGGGAAGGAGATGGGAAAAAAATATCTTTTTTGATTGTGTACATATACCACAACTGTCTGATCCATTCATCTGTTTTAGTGCATTTGGCTTGTTTCCATATCCTGGTTATTGTTGGAATTTGTCTTTGCATTTGCTTTTGGATTTTTACTTTTTGTACAGGGCATTTTATTTTGTTTTGCACTATGATAATTCAAATAATCTATGTTTATTGTAGAAAAGTTGGAAATACTAAATATACTAAAGAAAAATTACTTACATTCTTACCACTCCTTCAGAAGTTATCTTGAGATTAAACTTTTCCTTTAAATAATTTCAGGTTTCTAAATTGCAATTGAATGGCTTTCCCTGTCTCAAAGTTATAGAAAAAAATTCTACTTGTGTTTTCAAGCTGCTTCTATATTTTACTCATCAATCTCAAGCACCATTTGGCACTTATTTTTTATATATGGGATAAGAAATCAACTACCCCTCATAACCACCCAGATTTGAAACACTAATTAGTAAAGAGTTCACATTTATTCATATGGGATCACCCTCCTCCCTGTGTCTCTCCCACTTTCTAATATATTGTCATCTTCTTTGTATCCTTCTGTGTTACAATTGTGCTATTTTAGGTGATTTTAAAAACAGAGGAAGAAGGAATTTGAAGACCCAAGAAAATGTCCCTCTCCTGGGATTATCTTGGTGATAGAATGCAAATACTGTGGAGCAAAACAGTGAATAAACTAAGAGAAACTGAAGGTACCTAAGCAGGAACAATAAATCCCCTGGTCCAAAATCAGTCTAAGGCCTGTCACTCATCTTTTTCAGAAAAATGTACAATGACTCCTAGTCTTCCAACCCTAAAATATCCCATTCCGTCCCCAAGCTGCCTTCTCTTCATGGTCCTAGTCTTCCACAGCCACATGAAAATCCAGGTCTCTAGACGCGAGTCTGAAGAATTCCAAGACCAAGTTTCTGCCTTCTCTTTTCATCTAGATCTAAATTTCCAGGGGCGTTTTTTGTTCTACTCTCCTTGTGCCCACTGGCCATTTTTTGCCAGGTATCTGTCAAGACCAGTGAAGATTTTAAAAAGCATCATTATGCTTAGATGGGAAACTGTGGAATCATGGAGACTGGCCAGAAAAGAAGGTATGGCAGAAGTCCAAGTAGAGACCAGCTGAAGCATGTAGGGCTATGTAGGGGTCAAAAGTGAGACTTGCAGTCTTGGAGGCCTTTGGCATTAGCTATTTCCTTTTTCTTGTAACTTTTTAAGAAGAAAAGAATTTGAACACTTCCATGTGACAACAGAGGCAGACCACAGAGGACTTATGCAGCTGTAAGTCAAAAGATGCAAAGAAAAGATACTCATAACTAGCAGGGCACCATGGTGCATACCTGTAAGCTTCAGCCTATGAAGTGGCTGGGACTAGGTTGGGGCAACACAGCGAGCCTTAGTCCCAAAAAATAGCTGGGTGTGGTGGTGCATGCCTGTAATCCCAGCTACCTGGGAAGTTGAGACTGGGGGTTGCTTCAGTGTGGTACCCTGGGCAACATGAGCCTGCGTTTCCATGAGCAAAAATAGCAAGACCTAGGCTCAAAAAAAAAAAAAAAGATACTCATAACTATTACTGCACTGTGCAACTATCTTCTATATGCCCTATTCCACTTGCAAGGGTGCTTGAGTGAGTTTCTTAGTTTTTAAGTCTCTTTTTGTCTGATTTTTTCACTGACTCTTCCCCTCTCTGCCTTCCACCACACTCAAAAACTGGTAGAAGCTACATTGCTCTTGCCAAAAGACAGGAAAGTTGAGGAAACTCTGAAAGTTTGTTCTTGAAAAGAAAACAAGCTAAAGAATGAGTTTCCCACATGAATCTTGGGCTCAGCTCTGTGTTGTGTGCTTTAGATAGAGTCAAAACAACGGAGAAAATGCTTTGCTTGTAAACTAAAATTATGATTAAGCTAAGGCTTCTTGCCTGAGTGGCAGGTGTTCAGGGAAAACCTAAAACAGAAGAAAAAGGTCTTTGAAGACAGTGCTGAGGTTGGGACTGCTACCTATGAAAGGAGGAATAATATTGAATTCCTAAAACTGATCAGAGCAATCATCTATATAAAAAAACAGACAAATATAGCATTCTCCCCAGAATCATAACACACTAGACTCTATACATCACACACACAATGTCAAGAATGCAGTATTTAAAATTATTCATACATTTGTATTAACATACAAAGAGCCAGAAGAATGTGATCAGATCTTAAGAGAAAATACCTTATATGGTGACTCCAAGAGGACACAGAGCTTGAAATGATCAGATGAGAACTTTAAACATCTATTATCACTGAACCAAATACACTTTAAAGAACTGCATTTTCAGTATGAAAAAACTTATAAAATAGCCAAGAGGAAAATTTAGACCTGAAAAGTCTGAATTTTAAATTTTCCTTAATAGACTTAATGGAGATGTAGGAGGAATCAGTTAAACTTCAAAAAGTTCCAACAGCAGAAATTATCCAATTTGATGGAAAGAGAATAAAAGAGCAAAAGCAGTAGACAGAGATCCAAAGCTTTACAAAAAAATGGTAAATGGTCTAAAATAGGTACCAGCTTACCAGAATCCCATTTGTACTAGTTTAATTCCAGGATAGATAGAAACATTGTTTCTTTATAGTTCTGTTCCCTTTTCTACTTTTGTGGTAGTATTGTTTCACACACTATTTGTATTATGTCACACAACATCCATACACTGTTAAAAGTTGGTATTGGAATCAAGACCTCGTCTTGCCTACTCTCCCATCTCATCAAGGTGTAGTCCACACTCTGACCTGAGCAGCTGAGAACTCAGTGTTCCCTCTCCCTGCAATGCCACTGTGAGGGGTTACATAGAGAACAGACTATGAATTGAATGGGAAACTTGCATTCATCCATCAAAAGCTCTCCCAATTGAATCACTTCAGCATACCACACTTCTGTAAATAATTTTCTCAACTGTCCAGTTCAGACACCTGGAGAATTTTAGAGGTTGATCCCTGTGGAGGGCCTCCCCATTCCCTCTCTACGAATAATGTGTTCACAACAACTGTCACCCAGCAAGTCAGCTACCAGTGGTCCTTGGAGGGTTCTCCCCACCCCAACCTTTATGGAAGGAACTTTCAGTTCAGAACACAGTGTATCTTCTCTTGGGGATGTGAGGAAGGATGGAGTTGAAGCAAGGAGACTCGGGTCTATTAACGTGAATGTTGGTCTACCTACAAGTAATGGTGGTACCACTCACATAAGATATTCCAGAAGCTTCAGCAGGGGGTGTAGCTCAGTGGTAAGGTATGTACTTAGCAAGTTGCAGACCTTGGGTTCAATCCCTAGTACCTCCACATTCCTTTGGCAGGTAGCTTTTAACCCCACTGGGGTCCACTTCTTCCAAGCTGTCAGAGCAAAAGGATTCCCCACCACTTATTCTCATGGTGTCTTTTTGTTGTGCCAGCCAAACGCAGAATGGTGTGGATAAATGATGCACACATTTTATTTATTATTTAATTTTATTTATTATTTAAGGGTACACATTCACACTTCAAGATCTAGGGAGAAAATATATTTATGACAATCAGATAATGGAGGTGCTGGGGATTGAACCCAGGGCCTCATGCATGCTAAGCATGCGCTCTACCACTGAGCTACACCCCCTGCCTGAGGCCAGAGCAATATTCCGTGTCAGTGGTACCGGTTACCTGCAGGGAGGTCAAAATTCAAGTTAATAGATAAGTGTCTACTTGGTTCAACTCTACCCTTCCTCAAGTCCCCAAGAGAAGAGACTTTGTGTTCTGACCTGAAAGGCCCTTCAAAGATGACTGATAGCTGACTTCTTGGGAGGCAGTTGCTGCCCTCCACCCAGGAGAGTCCTGGCGTGGAATTTTCCTCCCTGTCTTCCACTTCCTTCCCATCCACTGTGCTCCTTGAAAACATAGAAAAACTTGTGTAGGGAATCCAAAGACCAGTGTTCCATGGAAGCCACTGGGAAATTTAGGTGCAGGTGAGGAGGTAAGATGGGAGTTTAATTAACTCATAGCATTAGTGTGTAAAGGAAAATTGTGTTGTGGCTCAGTTACTGCTTTCCAAAAGCACTGTACCTGACCTTGTTGGAAACATGGAAATCGTGTTGTGTCACAACAATAGAAATCATCCAGTTTGATGGAAAGAAGGGTTAAAAGAGCAAAAACAATAGACACGGATCCAAAGCTTTGCAGGAAAATGTCAAATGGTCAAGTAGGTGACAGCATACCAGAATCAGATTTGTACTTGTTTAATTCCCGGATCAATACAAGCACTCTTTATAGTCCTGTTCCTCTTACTACTTTTGTGACTGTATTGTGTCACTTGTTATATGTATTATGTTGCACAACATCTGTTCATTGTTATGAACATTACATTAGTTTGGATTTTGAATCAAGACCTCTTCTTGCCTCCTTTCCCATCTCAACAATAGAACTATAGACGTTGTGCCTCTACCCCCGAGACCCCTGGGGAGCAAGTCAAGGAAGAGGATGAGTGAAGATGGTCAAGAAGGCACCGTTATTCTAAGGAGAGAACACTTAGTTCGCTCTAGAAAATCTGACTTGCTTTGGTGCAGATTAATAGAGCTTGAGAGCTGCTATTTGTTCTTTTCCTAGCTGGCAGGCAGGCTGAGCACTTTGTAGGACGCCTATGTGGCTGACTTCTCTGCAGAGCGGTGGTGCAGCAATCGAGAGCCCTCGGAGAGCAGCGGGAAAGCCAATTGGGGGCTTAGGGTTGACATGCAAGCACGTTGGGCTTACAATATGAGATGGAAAAGCTAGGTAGATTTGAGAAGATTTTACAATACTGGGTCAGAACCTCGGACAGCGCATAAAAATTTTAACCTGAGGACCGAGAGTTCCATTCTTGTTTATTACTCATACACGAATCCTCTGACACCCAGTTTTCTTGTAGAGATTTTTAGGTGATACTTTTGCTTTTCCCCTTTATTGCTTACATCCCACACTTGACTCGTAGTGTGTTTGGACAGAGAAGTACTCTTCTCACGTGGGGTTGAGGAGCGTATGTAGTTGCCACATATTTTAGATTTGAGGGTTTGGGGAGAAAGGAGAAAGAACGGTTGCTTTGAGAAAGGTTTACAGGTATTTTTGTTGTGTTGATGAGACACCTTTCACAGGGCTGCAGATGGAGGGGTCGACTTTTCTGCCTGTGGTTAGTATAATGTTCCAAATTTTGTCTTGGAACAATGACTTAAGGAATGGGTTTGAACATGGGCAGCTTAAAGGCACTTTTGGGTTTGATGAATTTATGAAGCCTGCAAGTTTAAATGCAACTTGGATTATGTCTCATAATTGCAGTGGTTCCTTATGAAATGGTATAGCTGACCTCTATGCATTCAGGAGTTGATGAAAACAATAAAATATCAGTTGTTTTTAACAACTGACTAAAAAATTTAAATAAAAATTTAAAAATAAAAGAAATTTCAAACTGACTGTTGATGTTGCTAACAATGTTCTCAAGACTTCCATCAACTGTTCTTCGCAAAAAATGAATCACTTTAAGCAAGCTTCCTCTATTTCTTTGACCACTACAAGCATACGTTACTTAATTACCTTAACACAGTAAAGGACTTCCCTGCATAGTGAACAAAGGAGTCAATTAAACATCAACTTGGTCACAGACTCCCCTCCATTA
Organism: Uropsilus gracilis; assembly: GCA_004024945.1. Lineage (NCBI taxonomy): Eukaryota > Metazoa > Chordata > Mammalia > Eulipotyphla > Talpidae > Uropsilus > Uropsilus gracilis. The sequence goes on along the minus strand of PVHY01014507.1, from coordinate 23,279 downwards.
AACAAAAAATAGAAGAAATTCTATTTTCATGAGAAATCTTATCGAAAATTTTCTATCAGTGCTTTCCTGTAAGTTGAAAATACTGTGATAAGTGTTGAGTCTGGTCATGTTCATGTATGTTGCATTCTTTCAAATTTTGGAGCATTATTGAATCCCACCTCTCAATATTTTTGGAGATTGTGAGAAAAAGAAAAAGAAGGAGGCATGAGCAAAAGAGATTAATCTGACAGTTCATGGGTGATACAGTGGTGGGAGAACCTAGGGGTATACAATGATGTAGTATATGTGTGTATAAACAATACAAAAAAGAGAAGAAAGAAGGAGAAAATGAGGTAACCCCAAAACATTTCCTTTAGTTTGCAAGCTAGGTCAATTGACAGAATGAGAACAAGCTTTCCAATAAATCCCTGACTATTCTCTCTTCAAAGTTTTCTTCTTTCACTTATTCATCCCCATTTGACAGGAATTGTATCCAACATGTATACACAGAAGACAAGATTCCAAGTCCTTCTGGGAGGACAAATAAATTGGCTATAACTTCTAAAACTGAAGGTCAAAAATGGTACAAGGATAGAAAAAGAAAGAGACAGAAAAAATTAGTCTTGTACAAGCTGAACTAGCTCAGTTGGGAGAGTATTAGACTGAAGATCTAAAGGTTCCGGGTTTTGGCAGGTTAGTTTTTTTCAGTCAGTAACAATGGTATTCAAACCACCATAGATCTAAAGTAGTGATTGCATCTGTACCAGACTTCTAAATCACATCAATATTCTTTAGACAATACAGTACAGCAGGATTTACACATGATGTACACTGTATTAGGTGTTACAAGAAGATCTGTAGCTTGTATGCCACACTGTGTTACTTTTACAGAAGGGATTTGAAGGGATTTTACAGAAGGGATTTGGAACTTGGGATGGGGTGGAGGGCCAGGTGCCCTGAAAACAGTCCCATCCAGAGAACTGGAAGGACTATAATTGAACCTGAACAATAAACACAGCTGTGCTGTAAGTCAATAAGAATAGTTGGTAAAGAAGTCCACTACAATCTATGATTTAATGTCATAGGTAAGCATTGATAACAAATGTCACAGTAAAATATGATGTTACAGAGTTGCATGTGACATTGAAAAATCTGTGAAATATCACTGAGTCACTGCAATTTGTAGGGCACACAGCAGCAGGGCTAAGGGAAAGATCATCACCTATGGAGTTTGTTGCTACAAACTGGCGAAGCCTAAAGGTATCAAATCTATATGGCCAATAAAGTTATGACATAAAGACTTATGTACAAATTTCATATACATTTCACATGTCCCAAAACATTGTATTTCATTTTTTCCCCATCTTTGAAAATAAAGACAAATTCCAGGTTTTTCTGTGGGCTTTGTGACTTAGTTGGTTAAAGTGTCACTTTAGTGAGCCAGAGGTTTTTGGTTTGTAGTTCCAGTCAGGTCTTGTTAAATCCTCAATAACTAAGGTTTTTGATATCCCAGCAATAATAGGAACCTTGCTCCTTTTCCAGTAACTCAAGGTTTTTGACCCTATCAGTCTCCCTACACTCCCAATTTTGTTATTAAAAAAAATTAATCCTGCTCTGTGCAAAAATTGTTCAAGAAAATGAAGACAAGTCACAGTATTGGAGACAATCTTTGCAAGGCTGTCTGATTTGCAACTAGAATGTATAAAGAGTTCTCAAAGCCAACAATAAGAAAATCCAATTTAAAAATCAACAAAATCTTTAAGCTGATACTTAAATGTATATCAAATGTTTGACCCAATCATTCAACTCCCAAGTGTTTACTTAAGAGAAAAGAGCTACATGTCCATGAAAATTTTGTCCACAAATGTTTATAACAATCTCTTTGTGTTAACCAACAGCCATACCCAAATTTCTATTTGTAAGTGAATGGATAAACAAATTTTATGCATCATGGAATATTACTCAGCAGAAACTATCATCACATACAACAAAGGCAAATCTCAAAATATACCACGAGTGAAAGAAGCAAGGTTCCAAAAAGCAAATACAAAGATTCCATTTATGTAAAACTTTAGAAAATGCAAACTCATCTCTAGTGACAAAAAAATCACAATTTGCTTAGGAATAGAGAGATGTGGGGGAGTAGGAGGATATGAACACACAGATCATTTCTTCTCTCCAAACTTTTCCTTTTCTCTTTTCAGGATCTGCCTGTCAGTTGCTGGGTGAAGGTATATCTCAAGTTATGGAATGGGTGGAAAGCAACAAGATCAGAAATAAGAGACAATGATTTTTAGTTTGCACACAAGATGCCAAGGTGTTCCGTCACACTTCTAGGGAAGATTGGAGATTGTTGGTAAGAATAGCAAGATTTATTATAAATATGAAACAAGGAACTAACTGCAGATCAAAGACACTTCAATGAGTACAGATCAGATGACAGATGAAGATTGCGTAGAAAGACCCATCGGAGGTAAAAGATATTATATAAAGAAATGAAGAGAAGAGAAAGCTTCATTGTGGCACTTTTTGTAAATGTAATTCAAAATATTTAAAAGAAAAGAAACAGTGGTGAGAAGATCTTTGGAGAGGACAAAGCAGGCAAGGAAGAACCCATGAGCAGAAACAGTATAAACAGTATGTTCTATTTTTGAACATATGTAAACAAAGAAGTAAGAGGACAGAGGATTCTAGAAATAGTGTCTTTAACAGAATGAACTTTTTTATTTTTTATTTTTCAGAGACAAGGTCTCACTATGTTGCCCCGGGGTAGTAGTCCCGAACCCGAGAACTCAAGTGATCCCTAGCCTCAGCCTCACAAGGCTGGAATTAAAGATGTATGCGATCGTGCTCTGCTCAGAAGGACTTTTCTGACCAAAGAGGAGGAAAGCCCTAGAAAAGTAACAGAAAATGAACATATTTCCAAATGTATCAGTGAAATACTATGTATACCCTGGGGGTGTAGCTCAGTGGTAGAGCACATGCTTTGCATGTATGAGGTCCTGGGTTCGATACCCAGCACCTCCAGTGTTGCCTTTTCCATACTGAGATCATACTGTGTTAGACAAATCTTCTCCAGAAGCTCTCTTATATAGGCATTTAGAAGTGTAATATCCAAAATCAGGTTCAACTTTTTCATGTTATTGCCCCACTTCAGGATCCCAAGGCAAACCACTAATAATAACAAAAGAATTCTCATTCCTCTTGAATTTGTTGTTTTGAAAAAGCCATCACCACCTCCCCATTCAATAAACTAAGTATTAAACTTTGTAAGAGTCTAAGCTGTACTTCTATGTTTATTGCAGCATTATTTACAGTAACCAGGATATAGAGGCAACCCAAATGCCCAATGAATGGCTCAAAAAGTCGTGGCATATTTACACAATGGACTATTATTCAGCAATCAAAAAAAGACAAATTTATGTCATTTGTGGGAACATGGATGAAACTAGAAGGAATCATGCTAGCGGAAATAAGCCAGAAAGAAAGAGAATACCACATGGTCTCACTTATATGTGGGACATAAGGAAAAGAAACAAAGGGACAAGACAAAGTTGAAACTAACAAACTGACAGCAGAACTAAAGCATAAAGCAAGGGAAGGAGAAGGAGGGTGTAATGAGGGGAGGGATGAGCACAAGAGATTAAGATGACAGTTCACAGGTGACATGGTGGTGGGAGAATCTCAGGGTATACAACAATGTAAAAAATATATATGTGTGTGTAATCAAAAAAAATCTTCAGAAGAGTTCAAGCATTTCATTGCCTCTCACAATCAAATTCACTGTTTTATTTATTCACTTATTTAAGTGATGCTTGACAAATTTCCAAGGGTACCGCCCTTCCCTGACAGGATAAGGGGAAAATCATTGAACTTGCACAACTTTATAGGATTTCCTTCTGTTGCAACCTTGAATTTGTCTCCTTATCCACCATTTTTGTTTTCTAGAAACCAGTTGAACCAACAGTGACAAGTGGAGAAACACACCAAAGCGTTCTAAAAACTGCTTTTTTTTTTTAACTAGAAAGTCAGTTTGCTTTCAATAATGTAGAAATAATGTAGGGCAAAATAAAAATGATTCTCCAACAGGACTTGAATGTAAACTCTAAAAATCTGACACCAAAAGGCTGGACCTCCACCAGTTGAGCCACACCACTGGAATTTAGTCAAACCGAAGCCATTTCATTACTCTGATAGGAAAAAATACAAGCCTTAAATAAAATGTAAACTAGAAAGAAGCCACGTTTTGGAAATCAAAAAGAGTGGAAATTTATTTTACTATTTTATTGAAACATGCAATATCCAGTTTAGTAATTACACGAGGGGTGGAATTTAACCCGGTTGGTTTTCTCCAACACATCACAGAATAAACCCAACAATCTGAAAACGTCTTGCTTTAGAGTGGGTCCAGCAGTGCCCCCAGCGGCAGGGGGCGGAGCTCCGTGGTCGAGCACGTGATTCTCTTGCAACGCACAGATTCTGCTCCCGGCTCCTCTGGAGCGTTTCACCCGGGATTTAAACACACTTGGTCGTGTTTCTCCTGCTCCCATTAAAAAAAAAAAAAAAAAAAATTAGCTTCAGCATTATTATCCTTTTTACTCCATTGCCCTTGGTGCCACCCAAAGACGCTGACGTTCTCAGAAGAAAGAAGAGACACCAGGAAAGACATGGAATTTCACCTCCCAGCTTCTTCCTAGTGATCTTTTGAATGTCATCTTTTAAATTTAAAATAAGTCTTCCTTAAGCGTCTCCCTTCCCCTCTCTGGGCCTGGGACTCTGAGAACGGCTGGAAGCCGCAAAAATTGAGCGCTGGGTCCCAATATTTCCCTGGCGATCGAGAGCCGGCTGACGGTCGCTGTGTCGCTTCGACGGCAGAGCATTCCAGTAGCTTAGATCGCGGGCTGGGGCAGGACAGTTCATTTAAGCCCAGGCCGGGCACGGTGGCTCGTGCCTGTAAGCTTCACCCTATGAAGTGGCCGGGGCTAGGGATCGCGGTTCGAGTCCTGCCTGGGGCCGGTAGCGAGCCCTAGTTCCAAAAAAATAGCTGGGCGTGGTGGTGCGCGCCTGTAATCCCAGCTACCTGGGAAGCTGAGGCTGGGGATTGCTTGAGTCAGTGGCACCCCGGGCAACGAGAGCCTGTGGTTCCACGGGCAAAAATAGCAAGACCTAGTCTCAAAAAAAAAAAAAAAAAAGAAAGAAAAAAAAGAAGCCCATATTACACGGACTTTCAGAGGGAGTTTACACAAAATGCATACTTGACACTCACCAGTCCCCTCTATCTCCTTAACCCGAACACTAGGCGAAGAACAGGTTCAGGAATACTGGCAAAAAGCGGGTTTAAATGACTTACTGTTTACACATCGTTGTTGAGCTTCAACTTTTTGTTTGTTTGTTTTGAGACTAGGTCTCGCTATTTTTGCCCGTGGAACCGCAGGCTCACGTTGCCCGGGGTACCACAGACTCAAGCAATCCCCAGCCTCAGTTTCCCAGGTAGCTAGGATTACAGGCGCGCGACACCACGCCCAGCTATTTTTTGGGACTAGGTCTGTAGGGATCGGGCAGGACTCGAACCGGGACTCCATAAGCTGTCGTTTACAGGCACGCGCCACCGTGCCTGGCCCACCTATTTTTGTTATTCTTAAATCTTTGAACGAAGTAATAGCACCTCATTTAACATCAACAGATGTCTTCAGGGAAAGATGCCAAATATACTGAAGTGGTATAAGAACAGATCTCCCATGCTTCTATTAGACACACACACACACACACACACACACACACACACACACACTCACCTGTTAGAGAGTGAATACAAACTGTGGTATCTTTGCTCTTTGCTTTGTTTTCTGTGCAAACCAGGTATTGGGTGAAAAACAAAATCACTTTTCCTTTGCCAGAAGCTTGGCCTGCTACCTATCTTTTTTTTTTCTTTTTTGAGGTTAGGTCTCGCTGTTTTTGCCCATGGAACAGGCTCTCGTTGCCCGGGGTACCACAGACTCAAGCAATCCCCAGCCTCAGCTTCCCAGGTAGCTGGGATTACAGGCACGTGCCACCATGCCCAGCTATTTTTTGGAACTAGGTCTCGCTACAGGCCCCAGGCGGGACTCGAACCGTGAGCTTACAGGCATGAGCCACCGTGCCCAGCCTGCCTGTTACCTTTTATTGTTAGAAAAAGTTTTCAAACTGAGTCAAAAGTAAAAGATGACATTGAATTTCCTCAATTTGGAGAAACTGAAACCAAGCTCCTCCTTGCCTCTCCAGGGCAAAGGGGGGGGGGGAAGCAAAGAAGGGGATAGTGAGCGAGAGGAGGGAGGGCAAAATGAGGAAAGGAGGGAGCAGAACCACCCCTCAGCTCACTCCCTCTGGAAGCAACTCAGGAACAAAGCTTTCACCAGCTGTGTCACAAAGATCCCATCTAGGGTCCCCTCCAGTGCCCCCACCCAGATCGTGTTTGTTCAGCTGCTAAGTTATTGTGAAACAAAGGCTGAATCATGAACTTGATTTCTGACTCTCGTTCTCTTGACCTCTGACTTGCATCAAGCCCCACCTGCAGACATGCAAGACCCACGGGAGTGGGGGGAGGGTTCAGGTTGGATCAAGTTGTGCAGCCACAACCACACACTGAGATCCCTGAGAGAGGGGCACAATAGTGTAGAAGGGGAAGAGTTGTTTCAGGAAATTTCCATCATGGTGAGAACTCCCATAGGAAAGGGCAGAAAGCCTATGACAAGATGGGGGGGGGGGCGGGGAATGAAAGAAATGTGTAACAAGCCCAATCCCAAGCCTCTGGCAGATCAACTCAGCAGCCTTCGCAGGACTCAACCGCGACCCCTGTCCCTGGCCGCAGCTTCCTTGGCTGCCGTTTACAGGCATGCACCACCATGTCCCGCCTTTCGTGGGAAGTTTTTGCAACAGTTAGAAGGGGGCAATGGGATGAAAAGAGGGGGGAGGGAAATTACATGACAAGGTCAGGGGATTTGCGGGGTAGGGGGGGCGGGGGGGCTACAGAGGAAGGCAGCAGGATCAAGTGCTCTCTCCAGGTAGGATCCCGGTGTCCCGCAGGTATTGTGGCCTGCTTGACTCTGTCCCCTCTGTTCCCTCCACCAATGCAGGAAACCTGAAGTTTCTCTCCGAGGCAGTGGACTCAAAAGACTTCCCTCTTCAGGAAGGTGCAGTCCTTTTTCGCCCAAGGCTGTGAATAACTTTGAGAGCTGTTAACTTGCTCAGTTGTCTCTGGAAATATTTTTTTTTTCCAACTGCGAATTTTGAAAGAATCCATATTTCCAGAAAGGTGCCTTTCTTTGGACAGTTAAATTCCTTTAACAAGAAAGCCGGCCACGGTGGCTTGTGCCTGTAAGCTTCAGCCTATGAAGCGACTGGGGCTAGGGATGGTGGTTCGAGTTCCGCTCAGACAACACAGTGAGCCCTAGTCCCACAAAAAATAGCTGGGTGTGGTGGTGCGTGCCTGTAATCCCAGCTACCTGGGAAGCTGAGGCTGGGGATTGTTTGAGTCCATGGTACCCCAGGCAAACCCAGGCAACGTGAGCCTGTGGTTCCACGGGCAAAAATAGCAAGGCCTGGTCAAAATTCCTTTAACAAGAAAAAGTTCTTTCTGCTCCAAGGTTTTGGGGTGAGCAGGGAAAGGAAAACTGGAAGGAAAATTTCCCCAGAGCCTGCAGACTGTGAGCTGACACAGGCCCAAGTGCAGAGGAAAAGAGATGGGGAGGAGTAGGGCCTCCCTTCCCACTCCTTCTCTTCTGTCTTTTTTCATAAATGCTTCTGGGTAATAATGATGAAGTGCAGCACAGGAGGAAGGCCCATCTATGCGGTGTGCTGGTGCGTGCTCGGTGCTTCAGCTTTGGGTATCTGGTTGTGGATGAACTGCTTCTAACCCCCTTTAGGTTCCAGCCTTTACCATGGGCAGCTGACAGGTTAGGAGGGGCAAAGGGTGTTCAGGGACAGAGCATAAATTGTAAAGCAGCAGAAGTGACATCAGGTGACAAAACAGGCAAAAGGAGGTGCTTAACCAAACTTACAAAGGGGAGCAGCTGGCCCTATTAAGCCAGCCACACATCAGGTTCATCCCAGCCTGTACATGCGGTAGCAAGACTACTTAAACATTAAGAGGGAGGCAAAAACAAATTTACTTATTAAAAGGGCAAAACAAACAAAAGTCACTGGTGGGTATAAGGAACCCCTTTGGTAATCTTACCCACCAGTCCAGTCTCTGGTCCAAAGAGTACATGACTGCAGCAGCCATGTGCATCCACAAAATGGCAGCCAGCACACCTTCAAACCAGATGAAGAAGCCAAGATGGTGCCGTCGCTCCTCCTTCCTATGCAAGAGATTTAAATTCAATGAAGAAACCAGGATGGCATCATCAATTCTCCTCCAAAAGGCACAGTTCTGTCATTCTTTCAGCTCCAACTCCAAAGTGGCCCCAAAACCAGCAGGACTCACTTGATATAGCAGCAGCAAGCACTTCAGATGCCTCACCGTGAAAACAGCAATACAGCAAATTCTCTTCAGGTCTCCAGGCAATTGCCAAGCTTCGTAGTTACTAAGTTAAACCAAGTTCTCAAATACCAAATTTCCAAGTCAGCCTATACAAATTACAAGTCTCTGGACAATGTGCTTTCCCAGGCTCCAAGAGGCCCAGGCTAGGGCCTGGGCCCTGCCTGCTGGAGCACCTGGAAGCTGGCAGCTCCTGCTGCTCTTCTACTCTCTGTTTTCTTCTTCTCTCTACCATGTTTTGTCCCAATCTCCTCCCTAATCTCCTGATACTAATCCTATCAGGAGGAGGCTTGACTTCCCTTTTCCAAGTCTGCATCCACCAATGAACGGACAGCTGCTATTTTAATGCAGCACGAGTACTGGGGACCACAGTCCCCCGTTTCACTACAGCCCCCTAGCGGAAGGGGGCCCAGTAAAGTCTGTATTCCAAAGCAGGGCTCACCAAGTGGAGATTTAGCAGCTTTTGCTTGGACCAGAGGGCTGGAGGCACTAGGCTTGGGCCCTTGGGCTCACTCCTGCTGAGGGATTGCTCTGTTCGGAGCTGCATCTCCTTAATGAGGCGAGGGGTGGTGGTGGTAGTGGTGGTAGTGGTGAATAGTCCCTAGTTTGTATTCTCGGCCTTGGCTGAGCCCATGGGTAAGTTCAAGTGCACCGTTTTAGATTTCAGGAGCCGCTGGACTGGATCCTGTTTCCCAGTCACCGATCTTGTAGACGAAAAGACCCTGACATCCTTTCACCGTCCTCTTTGCCTTCATGAATGATTTTGAGACAAGTTCCTTTAAGTCCAGTCCATCACCAGGGAAAGTCCCAGGATTGAATTTTCCGTTAGATTTTCACATTCTTTTTAAAACATAATTCTTTATTTAAAAATTAATTATTTAATGTTTTTAATAATAAAAGGATAAAAAAGGCTTTCTCTGCTTATAAAGCTTGATGCCAGGTGAACAGAGGTGCTGTGGCGGCGCGATGGCAAAGCCCACTAACTCCCTGTGATGTGAAGCCTCAGCCTGGCTCTCCCTGGCCTACAACGAGTGCGGACGGCAGGATAGGCTCGTGTGGTCACTGGAAAGGGCCAGAGACCCGGCCTGGAGGAGCAGGGGAGAGGAAGCAGGAGGGACGCCCGGGAGATAGGGTAGTGGAGAGTGAAACTGGTTGCAAAGGAAAGTTTTCTATTCATGGGAAAACATGAAGCCTACGACCACGAAGGGACTCGAACCCTCAATCTTCTGATCCGGAATCAGACGCCTTATCCATTAGGCCACGCGGCCGGCAGACACTGAAGTGCATTCGTACCTGAAAGCTAAAAGCTAAAAGCTAAAAGCTCAAGTGTGATAGGCTCGTTTCCTTAGTGGTAAAGCAACTGGAAGATTTCATTAACAACCGGGCGGTGGCCGGGCATGGTGGCGCATGCCTGTAAGCGGCAGTCTAGGAAGCCGCGGCCGGAACCGGGGACCGCGATTCGAGTCCCGCTCGGGGAAACGTAGCGCAACCTAGTTCCGAAAAAAATAGCTGGGCGTGGTGGTGCGCGCCCGTAATCCCAGCTACCTGGGAGGTTGAGGCTGGGGATCGCTTGAGTCCTTGGTACCCCGGGCAACTTGAGCCTGCGGTTCCACAGGCAAAAATAGCGAGACCTAGCCTCAATAATAATAATAATAATAATAATAATAATAATAATAATAATAATAATAATAATAATAACCGGGCGGGCAGGGTCGCAGCTCAGGCGGGGTTTAGGCGGAGAGGGACGCTGGGCATCTCTCCCCACACTCTTGCTACTCACTCCTCCACAGGAGGTCCGGAATCAGGGGCTTTGGGGTTGTAGGTGATGGCCAGAGCCCTGATCCGACCGGGCCTGAAGAAGCCCCAAACTGGGGGCTGAAACCACCTCCTCCTTCAGGATGTACGGCCACCCCTCCGGAGGGTCAGAGAGACCAGCGGGCGCGCCTGCTCCGTCAGAAATTCCTGGACCGCAGGACTCTGGCGCTGGAACCCAAGAAAGGACTCTGGTGTGCTCTGGTGTGCTCCTCCCCTGACTTCTGCGCTTCACCTCGCTGTCTTTTCCGCCCGTGGGGATCTAACTTTGATCCCCAAGACAATCCCTAGCGATTGCCTGCGATCACTACTCCTCCCGTTTTTCTCCCTCTGTTGTTTGGGTTGGCGAGGAGAACGGGTTTCTAAGGGAAAGCAACGGGCGACTCTGTCGTCTCCTCTTTGCGCTGGTTTCCTGGAAGTGTAGACACCAACAGTATTTCTCTTTCCCGTGCCCCACGGTTTGTCCTCCCCAGAGACTATTTTTCCCTCGCCTCCAATTTCTGTTTCTTGCTGGGTCACTGTTATAGGTTTAGCGCAAAAGACATTTATGCTGGGCACGGTGGCTCGTGCTTGTAAGCTTCAGCCTATGAAGCGGCCGGGGCTAGGGATCGTGGTTCGAGTCCCGCCTGGGGCCCGTAGCGAGACCTAGTTCCAAAAAAATAGCTGGGCATGGTGGCGCGCGCTGTAATCCCAGCTACCTGGGAAGCTGAGGCTGGGGATTGCTTGAGTCTGTGGTACCCCGGGCAACGAGAGCCTGCTATTCCACAGGCAAAAATAGCAAGACCTTGTCTCAAAAAAAAAAAAAAAAAAGACTTTTATGGTTTTAAAGATATGTTCTAATGCACGCAGCTTACCGTGATAGTTATTTCCACTTTTGAGAGAACGGAGGATAAGTGCAAAGGCCAGGGTTAAACGGGTCTGGGTAGAATAGAAAATGTCTTCCGTTCCTAGGAAAACAATTCAAATTCTTCTCTTTTTCGAAACGACTTTCCCTAGAAGCACTAGATTGGAAACCTGCGAGAGGCTATGGGGTCCAGTCCAGACTTAAAAAAAAAAAAGTGGGTTCTGCACCAAGTTGGCGTCATTCCCCCCCGCCCCCACACACACCTCCCGGAGACTCTCAAGCTCTTTCTCACGATGAGAACGTTCTCAGTGGCCGTCCCGTTCCTCCTCACGTGTGGATTTTGTGATTTTTGTGTCCCAAAGAATACCAACCCATATCTTAACAAATTTGAAAACCTGTATTTTTTTCTTCAGTCTGGGGAAGAAAATGTCACCGACTGAGATAAGCCACAGAGCAGATTAACATGATCAGTCGATAGCACTTTAATCAAAAATTCTCATTAGATCATGTGATTCCACTCGATTCCCATCATAAGTAAAACGTATCAGAATGGGTTTGGGGTTTGTTTGTTTGTTTGTTTTTTAACACTTAATGCGTGTCCCATGGATGACTGAGCCAACACATCAGAGCAGCGAGTATCAGTGTGAAGCAGTGAGGATAAGACATGAAATCATCACCCTGGCCATCTTTTCCCGGGGAAAGCAGTAGCACCCGCGTGGCAGTAAGCAGCGACATTAGTGCCCGGACGTCTTAGGACCGCCCTCCTCTGAGAGAAACCACTGACTCTAGAGCTGAACTAGAAAAAGTACAGGATAGATAAGTTTGAAATATCTTGCTGTGCCAGAGATCAAATGATCAAACGATCATCGATGATCAAAACAGGGCGAAAAAGCGAGAAAGAACGGGGCTCGCAGAACGGACGTCAAAGGAACCGTCCTGGACCGGACGGGACCCTCGCCAGCGAGGCACCTGCGCCCCGCTGGATCCGGGACGCCCAAGGACCAGCCTGAGAAAGAGGAGGATGCTTCATGGAAGCTTTTCTTGACCCAGAGGGAAGCGGCTTCTGAGAGACCTCTGAAGTGTCTTTCAGGGCGCTCCCGTCCGTTCTCCCCACAACTCCCACGGAACTCCTTGAACTGTGGTCAGTCCAGGCCGGTTATTCAGATCCCACTATCCCTTCAACGGTAGGCGCTTCGTCCTTCAGCTTAGATGTGGTGCTACAGTCAACTCCTGGGCAAGCTCAGAGGAAATTCTAAATCATCTCCAACGGGGTGAATGAGCTTGCGCCCCCACCCCTACCCCACCCCTGGGATACGTGTTGCGTTGAAACTGTGCTACGATTTGCAAACGATCTCCAAAATGTAACAATAGTCATCTTTGTGTCCTGTAATGATGCTAACCGCTGCCGGAAGCAATAGCGTAAATGCAGTCATGTGTGAGAATGAAATACAACATCAGATGCTACATTTTAAGGGGGGTATTGAAATAAATGAACTTAGCCCACACTTCTTGTCTGCTTCATTTTCCCGAAAGGTTGCCACCACAGTTTCCTTCAAACGCTGTTCCTATTTCTTCGGGATAGTTATTTTAGAGGGATGACTCGTGTTCTCCCCACCGCGGGCCCCCAGTTCCCCACAACCATGCATCTCCTACAGGCACGGATGAGCAAATGCGAACGAACAGCGACTTCCCATTCGATGCTCAACCCCTGGCAAGTAGGGAGCTGACTTTAAAAACTCCCTCGGACCGGGCACGGTGGCTCGTGCCTGTAAGCTTCAGCCTATGAAGCGGCCGGGGCTAGGGGTCACGGTTCGAGTCCCGCCCGGGGCAACGCGGCGAGACCTAGTTCCAAAAAAATAGCTGGGCGTGGTGGCGCGCGCCTGTCATCCCAGCTACCTGGGAAGCTGAGGCTGGGGATTGCTTGAGTCTGTGGTACCCCGGGCAACGAGAGCCTGCGGTTGCACGGGCAAAAATAGCGAGACCTACTCTCAATAAAATAAAATAAAAATAAAAAATAAAAATAAAAACTCCCTCACCAATTCTGCAGATGTGCCGGGTTTGGCAGACCCTTGGCCACAGAGCTCCCCCGGGGTCGGCTAGGTTACCCGGCCAGCGACCTGTGGGAGCGGGGTCACCGGGTCAGTGGGAGGAACGAGGAGCGCTGTTTCCGGACGGGAGCGGTCTGGAAAGGGGGGCGGAGACGAGGAGGCTTAGCCGCGCCTGCGCTGGGTCAGGCGGAGGGCGGGGAAGGGGAGTCCGGGCGGAGGCGCTGGGACACAGGCGGGGAGGCACAGGCGGGGAGCGGATCTCCGCTGCTCTCGTGCCAAGAGCCACGACGCCAGCCGGGTCTCGGGGAAAAGTGAGGCGCGGAAAGCGTTCGCCGCTCGGTTGCGGAAAAACCCTCCTGCGTGGCCTGCCGAGGGGTTCGGAGCGCCCCGCTGCTCTTTCCGCCTCGGGGCGCTGGAGAGAAGGAAGTCGTTCGCGGCGGCAACTGGAAGCGGGGGTGCGGCTGACTTCCAAGGCCGCAGAGTGGGGGGGATTCAGAATCCCCGGACTTGGGGGAGGGAACTGGAGCTGTCTGGCGTCTTGGGCTAGAGGCGTTTCCCAGAGTGCTGAGCTTGGGACGAACTGGAAATGAAAGACTAGGAAATAAGGCGCTAGCCGAGGACGGTGAGCTCCTGGTGAACTTCCGAAGCGCATTTCCACCTTGGATCCGCGTGGTCAGCCAGGGGACTCCACGTGAACTGAAAAAACAGGCTTTATTCCACCAAAGGCAGCCTGGAGATTCGGGTTTCTTTGTGAAGACTTTCACCCACACTTTCGCAGAGCGCTCCCGCTTTGTCCACACCCAATCCTGCAAGCGTGTAAAAGGGACGTCGAGGGAATCGAGGACAAGATGTACAAGATGTACAAGAGTACAAGATGGCAGCTCCTAGGATTTCCTTCGAGGATGCCAGGGGCCGTTGTCCGTCCAAAGCCGTCTCCCAGCAGCCCGAGCCTGGTCATCTATGAGAAGAGATCCTAATTATAATCCATCGGTGTTACAGGTTTTAACAACTTGATCGGAAATTCGCAACTCGCTGAAATAGTGGAGTTGCGGTGGTTCACAGGAGCAACAGGCCCAAATGTGAGGGTGGACGGGGTGGTTGCGATCTCTGTTAGAGGACTGGAGGCTTCCAAGCTTGGGTTTCTAATAGAGACCCAAGGTGGAACCTGAGTGTTTTAGAAGGCTAAATCCTCAGGCACTCATTGTGAGAAAACTCAAGGGCGTTTAGGGGTGACCAGAGTCTTTAAAATATTGGTCTCGCGTGTTACTGTTCTCTCTGGCTTACATGAAGCTCGCGCTTCAGTGCCTGGAGTGAGTAAGCGTAGATTGTGTTGATCTCCATTTCTTTCCTTAGTGTTCCGAGGGCGCGGTATGTTGTCCAGCCCCGGCCACTGGCTCATCCAGATTCCGGAACCACCGCGCACCGTATCCTAACAGGGGACGAAGCTTTGGGCGGCGCTCTCTGCACGTGTGGTAGAAGTTCAGGTGGAGAAATCGATGGTCCTGTGATGCTTTCACTCCGTCCCAGGAAACAAAAAGAACAAGGAACATGTACCGAGGGCGCTGGTGTTTCTTCTTCGTTTTGCTCTTTCCTCGTAATAAGACAAAATGCGAGCCGGTGTGAACCGCCTGGTAATGTACCTGCTTCTGTTGCAATACAGAATATCCTGGTAGGATCTCTTTTCTCTGCTCCCCACCCTTCCCCTTTGTCTCCCTTCTGCTGTTACAGTTCCGAAGGTCAATGTCGAGGCTCCCAGCAGAGAGGAGAGAGAATTCAGGGCACTCCACTGGGTTATGTTTTCACTTCCTACATGTGCTGGAACAGAATAGAAAAGAAGAAACCTGAACCTGTATTTATAACCCCTTTTTAAAGTTAAATGAGGTTGATTGTTGAAAATTATTCAATCGGCATTCTTTTATATTAAAAGATTTTTCCATTTACTATGGATGAATATGAATAGTAAGAAATAACTGGCGCAAGGAAACACAAAATCTGTCAGTTTTGGCAAGAGGGATGAGAAAGGATGAGTGGATCTGTAGTTATTGTGGAACAGGTTTGAATAATGTTTTGTCATTGTTCAGTTTTATCATTCTTCACTAGCATTCATAGAAGGGGAAAGAAAAGCTACTGGAGGTGCCGGGGATCGAACCCGGGGCCTCATACATGCAAAGCATGCGCTCTACCACTGAGCTACACCCCCCACACAAGCAGGTTTGTGACTTATGTTTCTCTGGCAATAAGCTCGACTTTTATTTGGTTTGTTTTTGCGGCGAACCCTGGGTTTTGCGGCAGCAGCAGTTGATTTGGGCAGGGGATCCTCGGAAACGGAAGAGGGATAGTAATTCCTTGCCGCTTATAAAAAAGTTACATGACGTCCCTTTGGAAAGTAGAGGAATACAACGTGTCTGGCACACTTGTTGCTTCAGAAATTTTTAGAATAAAAAGGGAACATAAATGACCGGTTGTACTGAAGGAACTTGTAGAAAAACATCACACACAAAGCTAAAGTGTGCGTGTGTAATTGCTAAGGATTATCTATCTGTTTAAGTTTATGAGGCTTTTCAATACTACAAAAGTTTACAGAAACACTACTTGTTCATGAAGCTGCATTGCATCTAGAGAAAGGTCTGTTAGCTTCTCAGGAATTCATAATAAGAAGGTATGCTTTGTTTTTTCTGTTTCCCCATGAACAAAGTGGAAATTTAAATAAATATCTATAGCCATTTTCAGGTCAAGAATTCATTAAATACAGAATTCTTTTAAGGAATTAAACAACTGAATTTAGAGAAAGTACACACTCATGCCATAAACGATCAATTCAGAAAAAAATCTAATAATAGGTAAAGTATGTTTAACTCTGCACTGTCCAAGGTAAAAAAAATCTAATAATAGGTAAAGTATGTTTAACTCTGCACTGTCCAAGGTATCTGCTAGCAACACTTAAGATTCAATACTTGAAATATTGGGATTTTAAATACATATGAGATTACAAAGACTTGATATATTTTAAAGTAAAATGTATTGTAAATATTTTAGGTTACTTGTTGAAACAATGATTGATATAATACCAAATTCTTTTAAAAAGTTTTAAAATTAATATGACTTTTTAAAAATTTAATGTGAGTGCTAGAAAATATAAAATTCCAAAGTGACTCTCATTTACAACTTTATTACATTGCTGTTTGAAGCTCTAGTCAGAGAAGAGTCCCCGAACCAAATCATATGGAGCATCATCTACCAGCTTCATGTCTTGTATGAACTTAACAGAATGCATCCGTACGCATGATCCCCTTTGACCTTTAAAGCCTCTCTTTTACATACACATCATTGGTCTCATTTTGAAGATACTGAGTGGAAGATCCTGCTGTGGGATTATCTTAGACTTCTCATCCCAGTGAAATCCAAGGGGATCATTGCTCCATTAGTCAAGAAAAAGTCAGTAAGTCTATTTGTCCAGTCAAATACTTGTTAATGAAATAATAGACAAGCTTATGAGTTAAAGAGGGCTCAGTGGATATGTGTGTCTAATTCCAATTTCTTATGCAGTCAATGTCCTTACTCTAAAGTGGTCTTTCCATTTTGTACAAACCTCCTACTTGCAGCTTGATGCAGCCCTGATCTTGGAGTGAGTGTTACGGATTCTTTTAACACAGGGTCAAGGAGTTGCCAGTGAAAACAGACATTGTGAAACTGAAACAGTAATTTGAAAAGAAGAAAGCTTTCAAAATGACTCAAAATTGACTTTATCAACCCTGATAAATAAAGTTAAGCCAGAAGTTAAAGGTGATTTTATACCCGAGTCATGATGACTTTATTGTGTGTTCATATTAACATCTCCTTGTAAATGTTCAACAGAGTAATTTTTATGGAAATACTTGTTTTAAAATTTTTTACTGGATACCAAAACAGACATACCTAAGAGCTGCAAATTCAACAGGAAAGCTCAGACTGGTTTTGAATTGCTTAAAAATTGAATGATGTTCAACAATACTTTATTTCAGTAGTTTGGTAATGGACTCAAGTTGCAAACTCAGATTTTCTATTTGGAAAAATTTCCTTGCATATACCTTAATCAAATATATACACCTACAGAATGAAGTAGTTGTATTTCTACAGATTCTCTATATACACATAGACAAAGACACAGCATCAAAACCAAAAACAATGCATGCACATTATTAGGATTTCTTAGCCTCCTAGGAGAATAATTTCCTAGGTTTTAAAACTTTAAAATAAAGGCTTTCAAGGAAGACCTTAGTGGAATACCCACGGAGAGGGTGATAGTATATGTACAATCCTTGATCGTTTTTATAAAAAAACAGAAAATATTGGAGTTAAATACAAAAGCCCAAGATCTGGCACTACTGTTGCGTAAGGGAAAGATAAATCATTCTAAAATACAGATAGACTGCCGAAACCCGGGATCGAACCAGGGACCTTTAGATCTTCAGTCTAACGCTCTCCCAACTGAGCTATTTCGGCAACCTGAAATAGAGAGTTACTTTGCTGTTCCTCCAAAATAGGAAAGTTTTCATGGGGCGTGTGGGGGAAGTGCAAGAGTGTCAATGTATGCCCCAACATCTAATCTTATTTTGTTCAATATTACTTATGCCACCTCAGAAGACATTGGCCCCTTTGAAATCCATATCTGAAGACAGGATTTCATTTCCTGGGACAGCGAATGGGCTGGTAGAGGATGAGGAAATATTAAAACAAGAAATTATTTTCTTTTTGATCACCTTCTGCTATTCCACTATTCAGTTGGTCCTCAGATAACTAAGAGAGTACAAAATAAACTTATGGAGACTCTGCTTTTGGCTCTTTTTCTGTCTTTCTCTTCAACGACAAGTCCAAAGGAGCAGAAGGTTGTTATTGTGTTGAAAGCAGATCCTGAACTGAGCCTATTCTTTTTCTGTTCCCTTTCTATTTCTGGTCTTCCATGTGCAGAGCTGATAACCCTGGATTGTGGTGAAGACTAAATGAAACAGAGGTGCCTAGCTACCCCAATTCCTTTCTTCCCCCTCTCTCTTTTTCTTCCTTCTTTCCTTCTTCCCTTTTAGCTTCCTTTCTTTCTTTGCTATTTAAATTTTCTTTTGTTATTTTAATTGAGGCTTAGTTAATATAAAGTGAAATGCATAAAACCTAATTATTCAGTTTGACGCTTCTTATATATACAAACACTCACAGAAACAATACACCAGGTGAAGATACAGGAGTTTTCAGCTCCAGCATCTTCCTTATAACTCATCCCCATCCATGCCATGCCAGGACTCCTACCACCACACATATGTTTTTCTCATGTTTTGAAACAGTATCCATGTACTCCTTGGAGTATAGAGTTTTCACTCAATTGAAGAAATCCTCTTCATTAGTGCTTTCCAGAATTTACCCTGTGAAATTTCAAATTTCAGCCTGTGCTTGGTCAATGCCCATGGGCACTGCAAACTTTTATAACAATAACACCAGAACAACGGAATCCTTTCTACAGGGGAGAAAAAAAGTACAATCTACTCAGTTTCACACCAAGGTGAAACACTTAGTTGGGAGCCTAAGGGAAGAAGGAAGTTAGAAAGAGAAGTAGACATTGAAACTTCAGCTACAAGTGAATTTCAGCACAGAGATTTAAATGGTGTAAGTGGGACTAGGAGTGGCTGTGACAGTCCCATCCTGAGAAACTGAGGACAGAAGAGAAGTCAGTTGACCAGGAAAGGGAAGAGGCCTGCTGGGGCCAGCGAAGAAAGAAAAGAGAGGGAGGGGATGTGGCAAGGGAAAGCAGCTTCAAGATGATTAAAATTGAATGGAGATGGATGAAGTAGAAAAGCCCCACATTCAGAGCTGGGCACGATGGTGTGTGCCAATAAGTACAGCCTAGAGAGTGGCTGAGACTAGGAATTGCTTGAGTCCACTGGTTTGAGACTCACCTGGGACAAGACTAGCAAGACCTAGTCTCAAAAAATAGCTGGACGTGGTGGTACGTGCCTGTAATCCCAGCTACCTGGGAAGCTGAGGCTGGGGATCGCTTCAGTCCGTGATACCCCGGGCAACGTGAGCCTCAGGTTCCATGGGCAAAATAAGGGGACCTAGTCTCAAAAGAAAGAAAAAGAGGGCCGGGCATGGTGGCGCATGTCTGTAAGCGGCAGCCTAGGAAGCTGTGGCCGGGGCCAGGGATGGCAGTTGGAGTCCTACTGGGAGCACATAGCGAGACCTAGTTCCAAAAAATACATAGCTGGGCGTGGTGGCGTGCGCCTGTCATCCCAGCTACCTGGGAAGCTGAGGCTGGAGATTGCTTGAGTCTGTGGAACCCCGGGCAACGTGAATCTGCGGTTCCACGGCAAAAATAGCGAGACCTAGTATGAAAAAAAAGAAAGAAAGAAAGAAAGAAGGAAGGAAGGAAGGAAGGAAGGAAGGAAGGAAGGAAAGAAAGAAAGAAAGAAAGAAAGAAAGAAAGAAAGAAAGAAAGAAAGAAAGAAAGAAAGAAAGAAAGAAAGAAAGAAAGAAAGAAAGAAAGAAAGGAAGGAAGGAAAAGAAAAGCCCCACATTCCTGTGCATCTTTTTCCACATGGAAGAAGTGAGCTATTTCTTTTGGAGGGAAATAGGCTTGTCCCAGAATGAGGGTCTGGCTCACCCACAAAATATAACACCAAGTTTTCCCACATTTTTCAGAGGTTCCATCCCAACAGAACCATGCTTTCCCTCTAATAAGCAAAGAACTCAGCTAAGTGATCTCCCTGTTTTCGTCTTATTGTGCATGTGAGGTTAAGTATGTCTATAGGAGAAACACCAAAACAATATTCAGACTCAACATGCAACATTCAATCTCTGCCTGAAGTACCCACTTGAAAGTGGGGGTGTCTCAAATGCAAGCCGGAGGGGAGAAGGGTGCATTGTAAGAAATCACCAGAGAGGAACGCATCATTTGTCATGTCACTTGATTTATTGCAGACCTGGAAGGTGTGACAAGACACGACCTTGGGAAATCCACCACAAGCAGGTGAGATAGGACTTCCGTACAGGGCTTCTCAACTCCTTTAGGATGGCACACCTGTGATAAGAAAATCAGGAAAAGCCCACCCAGGGATTGCCGATTTCCATGCGAGCGCCTGAGGGGAGCCGCCCCCAGCGTAGAGGGGGACCCACCAAGTGCGGAGATGGTGCATCTGATTTTATAGGGTTTTGCCCGGAATGCAAACATGAGAACGTTCCCTTTGGTTTGCTGCACCTATCTCTACTTTTTAGAAAGAAGTCTCTCAAATCCCAACGTCACCCACGCGTCGGCCTCGGACAGCAGCCAAAGCGCTACACACCCACACGGTGCGCCCCACACGGTCAGGTGTTTGGCATTTCAGGCGACCAGTGGCTGCGAGGGGGCGGTTTCGGTTTCTGAAGAATTCGAAAAGGGGTAGGGTGCGCTATGGGAAACCTGCAGGTTTGTTGGCTCCTGAAAGGCTGCTTTTCTGCTTTCTGGAGGTTTAGTAGCTTAATTGTTTTCTTCTTTGGTGACTGAAAAGAAGACAACGATTTTTTTGGACAGGATGATATAAAGAGCTTCCACAGTGGATTTCTGTCTAAGCATGAGGTGGCTGAATCTGAAACTCCTCTGCTCTGAAGATGTGGGTTGTTTAGTGGTTTGGAAGGTGGGGGGTCCTTGGAAAGTAACGGTGAAAAGGATCATCGGAATTAGAAGGATAAGAATTTCTTCTTTGTTTGTGGAAAACAAAAAATTGAACCTTCCCCTGAAACTGGGTTTGCACCCTGGACTTCAGAACTTGGTCATTTTAGTCTAGAAACTTCCTTAAAACACTGTAAAGTTACTTAAGATTTACACTTTAGGCTTCTACCAGATTCCCACTGAGGTAACTGCTCTCTTTTCCTCATTTGCCTTCCGTTTGTAGTTAAATGACTTATATGTGTGCTACAGCCTTGGTGTATAGCTCACCAACAAAGTGACTATCAACACCAAGTCATCAACTACTGGCACTGAAGTCTCTGGTGAAGAATTTTAGTGAAGGCTTCTAAGTGTCTGTGACCTGAATTAGGATACTGCTGAAATAAAACCACAAGAACCACACACACACACACACACACACACACACACACACACACACACACACACACCCTGAGTTATTCGTTTTCTGATTAGGAATGGGATGTGTTCACCAGTCTGTACAGATTTCTAAGTACTTTCAAACTCCACACAACTAGGAACTGACTGAGTGGTTATGGGAAAAGTACCAGCAGAAGCCAGTAGGCCTCTATAGCTGGTTGATGGTAACTCCTGTGCTGGTAGTAGTGGTGGTCTGGAACTCTTGGAGGGTTGGGGTAAAAATTATAATTAACAGTCTCTGTGTATAATCAAGGATTATTTGTGACCCCCCAAAATTAAGAAAATTAAGAAATTAAGAAAACAGTATCACTATCAAAACAAGTGAGCTTGACAAGGACATGAAATGTGTGGTATTGAAAAGGAAAAATGGAGGTACTGGGGATTGAACCCAGGACCTCATGCATGCTAAGCACGCGCTCTACCACTGAGCTATACCCCCAAGGCTGACCCCCTCTGTCACATGATCCTCTAGAAGTGGTAATGGCCACTGAGTCAGGACTAAATCATCAAGTTAAAACTGTCTTCTATATGATTACATCTTTCTAAACACTTTACATGACATTCTCTTTCAGGTACAGCTACTCCAGGAGAAAGTTACCTTAAGGCAGGAAGAAAGACACAGTTCCTAATTTGTGATCATCTCATTGTTAAATCCCCAATCCCAAGAGGGATCCCCATCAATGTATATTACCTTAAGGGCACTTCCATTCCATCCCTTGGGTGAGCCCAGGAAACAAGTCTCCTGAAATTCTTTGGAGTATTACTTTCCCTATTCTTTTGACTTTAGGATATGCTGATACTTTTACAGAGTCAAAAAGATATAGTTCCGTTATATGACAAAATACCCTAACATGGGCCAGGCACAGTGGTATGTGCCTATAAACTTCAGCCTATGAAGCGGCTGGGGCTAGGGATCATGGTTCAAGTCCCACCTGGCGCAACATAATTAGACCTAGTCCCAAAAAAGTAGCTGGGCGTGGTGGCACACGCTGTAATCCCAGGTATCTGGGAAGCTGAGACTAGGGATTGCTTGAGTCTGTGGTACCCTGGGCAACGTGAACCTATGTATCCACGGGCAAAAATAGA
Source organism: Uropsilus gracilis (assembly GCA_004024945.1). Lineage (NCBI taxonomy): Eukaryota > Metazoa > Chordata > Mammalia > Eulipotyphla > Talpidae > Uropsilus > Uropsilus gracilis. Next base: position 891 of record PVHY01014507.1, on the reverse strand, counting down.
GAGACCTAGTCTCAAAAAAACCAAAACCAAACCAAAACAAAACAAAAACACAAAACCCTAACAAGGAATATAAACTGAAGAAATTCTAACTGAACTTCAAATGACAATCTCATGAAGAGGAAATAGAACAGATGTGAGTAAATGTTTTAATGGCAGTTTGTCCTCTAAAACAAAGAGCAAACAAAATTTAACCTCTATGTACCAGGGTTACTTTTTTATAATGTTGTGGGTATAGCATTCAGGCATTTTTTTTTAAATTTACCTTCGTTTAATTTTTATATAAATTTTAGTTTATCTTTGTATATAAAATAAATATTGAGTGTGAAGGGAAATGAATGGGTGAATTAATATTGGAAACCAGTGCCCTATAGTGCCCTATTGGCTTGGGAGGAGAAGTAGAGGCATTAGTATAAAGTTACATATGTATACTAGCTTGTGCTTTCATGTGGTTCTTATCCTAGTGAAAATTTTGTTAAGCTGAAGAATGATATAGTTTTTCAGTTTATATTGGGACTTAGCATGTGTGTCTGCTCTATTTTTGCTTTGAGTTAGTCAACTAAGGTCATCTGAAAGAGACTGAATTTCTTTTTCAGAACTAGGAGATGAAAAGGGGATGCCCTGGTAGATAAAGAAAGAACAAAGTTGAGAGAACAAGTTCTTTTCCTTCTCTATTATTCAGAGTTCATGTAATGAAACTGAAATTATAACATCCTTTTTATGGGACCACCAATGGACCGGAAATTTTGAGAATTGCTGGGAAAACAAAGCAGAAAGTTTGGAGGGAAAGGATGCAGTGGGGGAGGGGAAGGTGACTGTTCTTTCATTGCTGTGAAAATGTTTTGGACAACCGTGTTTTTTGTTTTTTTTTTTTTGTTTTTTTTTTTTGAGACT
>PVHY01014506.1:0-38326 GCA_004024945.1 Uropsilus gracilis | reverse complement strand
GGGGGGGGGGGGGGGGGGGGGCAACTGAAAACTTGGTTTATCTGCCCAGAATAGACTGTGGATAGTGCTGATGCTCTGCTTTGGTTTGCTTACCTAGGCCCCTGCAGAATCATTAGAGAGGGACACTGTCAGCAAGTGAGAGAGTGAAAATACAAGGTTGGCAGAAATGTGTGGCTTCCCCAGTTACCATGCGTTTTGACAACATATTAACTGAAAACCTGGATTAAGACCAGCAGATGTTGCTCTGTTTTGTTTTGTTTTTTCTTGAGAACTGAAAACAGTCATTTACTGGTCTACTCGCACAGTTCTGTGTGCACCCCAAGTAACCACCCCTAATTATGAAATCTCTCCTGGCTCCAATACTTATAGCCAAGTGAGGGAGTCTGACAGGTCCACAGATTAGAAGCCTGTGATTATTTTTCTCAGGAAGAATAACCTCTGCTTAGGTATTTGAGACTATCGGCATAATCCAGCATCAGAAAAAAATGAGAGAAGAGGAACCAGGGAGCTGGTGTAAGGGCTGTGCCTGTAGGCACAGGTAGAAGGACTCTAGGTTCTTCCTCCCACCCCCTCAGGTGCTTATCACTGTTATAATTTGAAAATGTATTATTTCAATAATTATGAATGTCTTTCTCCTGTAAAATTGAAGCTCTTCAGAGACAGGACCTGCTCCATCTTGCATCTTTATCCTCCCTAAGGCCTGCACATATTGTAGCTATTTGTTGGGTGGGTATAGTTTCAAGGCTAGAAGCTAGTTTTGAAACTTCTACACCCCCCCCCCACCCCTCCTAATTGCCCTGGGGCAAGCCCTTTCTCTGTGTGTTTCCTCAGCTGAAGAACACAAGTCAGCTGGAGCTTGTGTTAGCAGTGCCTCTGCCTCTCCATGCTGTCTGTTCAGACAGTTGTGTTGAAGCTGCTGGCTTTGTGCAAGTACCTCGGAATGTGATAAGTCTCTGGAGACAGCTTAAACTGCACTGCACCTATCAGGACCATCCCATCCAGGGTCGGGGCCTCTATTTCCGTTAACTGTTATTTATTATTTCAGACTTCAGAGTAATAATGGGAAACCTGCTTTCTTGAGGGTTTTTATGAGCACTAAGTGAAATTATCTTTTATGAAATTACTTCAAAAACTAAAATGCTTTGTTTAACCAAGTAGCAATTGTTAGTGCTGGCCCAAAGGCACTACTCCTTAGAAGTAGCGAGGCTCAAAAAGAAGACTGAAGACACCAGATACTGTAAAGCGTATGTGACTAGCTTTCTAAAAGAGAAGTCATTTCCCACATTCATTTTTCATATGTATATGTATAAAAAATCTCCTTGGTCAAATGGTAGTTCCGTTGTCATTAGTCTGAGGGTCCTCCACACTGCTTTCCATAGTGGTTGGACCAGTTTACATTCCCACCAGCAGTGTAGAGTGTTCCTTTCTCTCCACATCCACACCAGCACTTCTTGTTGTCTGTTCTTTGGATGTGGGCCATTCTTATTGGTGTAAGGTGGTATCTTATTGTGGTTTTGATTTGCATTTCCCTTACTGCTAATGACATTGAACATTTTTTCATGTGCCTGATGACCATTTGGACTTCCTCTTTGGAAAAGTTTCTTTTTAGATCCTCTTCCCATTTTTTAACTGGGTTCTTTGCTCTGTTTTTGTTAAATTGTGTGAGTTCTTTGTTATCAGACCCTTGTCACTTATATGGAGGGTGAAAAATTTTTCCCACTCGCTTGGGATTCGTTTTTGTTTTTGGTTTTGTCTCTTTTGCTGTACAGAAGCTTTTTAGTTTGATGTAGTCCCAGCTGTTTATGTTTTCCTTCATTTTTCTGCCATCTATGGATGTGGCCAAAAGTGGATTTCTGAATTGTAACTCATGAAGGGTTTTGCCCAGGTTTTCCTCTATGTATTTTATGGTTTCGGGTCTTACGCCTAAGTCTTTTATCCATTTTGAGTTGGTTTTTGTACAATATATTCTGGTATATACTTTGAATAAAATCACATTTTACTTTTTAACCTCAAAAAAAAAATTTCCTTGGTCTCTTTTGTCAGTTCTCTACCGTAATATCTGATATTGGAGAAGTTATTGATCATCAAGTCATCAGTCATTGTTTCAGAGTAGCCTCACCACTGCCTCACTGAGGCATCTTAGGCCAGTCCTTGGAGTTCTTTGGCAAATGAGAATTCCTTACAGAGGAAAATGAGAGCTGATATGAAAAACAAGTGTAAGAATATTGATAAGCCTTCAAACTGTGAAGTTGATTATATCCCTTAAATATTTTTCTTTCCAGATCTAATTTTAGTTTCTGCAACTCTTCCCCTCAATAAGCTGGTTTCTGTGCCCCGCCCTCCCTGTGGCACTCTCCTGGATGTTCTAGTATGCCTTGTATCCTTCTTGAAGGAAATTCCCAAAGTTGAGTCCAGAATGCTGGGTTTTTCATGCACTCAGATACTACCATTAACACTAAGATTAATTATTATGAATTTTTATTAACTCACACCTAAACATGGTGTTTCCTGTGTGTGGATATAAGAGGCTTAAGCTGCATTCTGGAGTTGAAAAAGTAACTTGTTTTTTGTTTGCCTTCTAGCGACAGACATCATACCTCCAGTGCAATCCCTGTTCCAAAGAGACAAAGCTCCATATTTGGGGGTACAGATATAGGCTTCTCTGGAGCAATCCCTTCGCCAGACAAAGGGCACCGAAAACGTGCCAGCTCAGAGAATGAGAGACTCCAGTACAAAACCCCTCCTCCCAGTTACAACTCAGCGTTGGCCCCGCCTGTGACCACCATCCCCGCCTTGGGAGAATCTGAGGGGAAGACAGCATCTCTGTCGTCCTCTTTGGATACCTCCTTGGACTTCTCCAAAGAAAATAAGAAAAAAGGAGTAGATTTGGGTGACAGCTTAAATGAAGGTCATGTGAGTGTGAACACTAGCCAGGAACAAGGAGCAGCCCTCTCTGGGCATCCAGCTACGGTAAATGGTACTCTCCTGCCCAGCGAGCAGGCCGGCTCTTCCAGCATCCCACTTCCGGGCGAGTTCCACCCAGTCTCGGAAGCTGAGCTCTGCTGCGCTGTGGAGCAAGCAGAAGAAATCATCGGGATGGAAGCCACAGGCTTCACCTCAGGCGATCAGCTGGAAGCCTTTAACTGCATCCCAGTGGACAGCGCAGTGGCGGTGGAGTGTGACGAACAAGTTCTGGGAGAATTTGAAGAGTTCTCCCGAAGGATCTATGCACTGAACGAAAATGTATCCAGCTTCCGCAGGCCGCGCAGGAGTTCTGATAAGTGAAGTGAGCAGACAGAGACCGTAGGACCAGGGCAGAGTTGCTGCCTACAGTGAAGATAAAGCTGCACTGGTTACCCTTTAGTAATTATGACACAGAATGAATATTAATGGAGGATATTCCTCAGAAAAACAGACTTTGTCAATCGAGAAGGGACTCAGGGTCATTGTGTATCAGTGGGCCAGACAGAGTTAGATTTTGCTTGCAAGATTTGCTTTTCAGGTCTGATGATTGTTTTAAAGTAAAAGTTAACTCTCTAGCTCGAGTCACCTTATAGATATTTGTCTGCTTTTTTTATTTACACTTCTATGTTATCCTCAGAGGGAAGATGATAATATATAAATAATATAATGAACTCACCTTTAGTTTCTCATAAGCATTTGCCCTCGCCAAGGTTTATAAAACTTTGGGGAAATGAATATTCAGAAAAAGCTTTCCACCATTTGCTGAAGGATCTTTCTTTATCCATGCCATTGATGAATAAGCACAATGGTGTCCTTATACCCAGGCTCATATGCTCCACCCCTGCCCCCAGGCTCTGAACCCCCTACCACTGTATTCCCCCATCGCACAGTAGATGAGGCTGTGCATCCTAAAAACTGGATGTGAGATTTATTGCTTATTTAATGCAGTAACCTCTAGTCAGCTGTACCCTGAGATAGTCCTCAAGTTAGATGAAAAACCTTACCTCTGGTCAATCCCAGTGGACCCTCAAGGACCCCGAAGTTACTACAGAGAGTGTCCAGTCCCCCTTTTGGGACCAAAGTTTTGATGTGGGCAGATGTGGCCATAAAAATCTAGGCATGTTTTCTGGCAATGCAATCAATAGACACAAATATATCTAAATCCCATGTTAATTTATTAAATTTTACTTGGAAAGGAAAGCATTGAATATGATTATACATAGGATCAGGCTTTCCACTGTGCAAACTGCAAGGCAGTTGATATAGTTGGATTAAGAGACTAGATGAAGCATAGAGTGTTACTGGTATGTGTGCAATTGCATAAAAACTAAATTATGTTTTTGAAATCCAACTGTCATTCCTGGAGCTCAGATTTTATTTGCTATTGCTTTATACTTTATATACCCAAGGATGTTGCCTCAGGGTTGCAAGCTCTTTAAGGAAAATTTATCCATATATCCATGTATTGTATAGAATAAAAATTGAGTTTACATCACCTGACCTGATTTTTTTTTTCTTCCAGCTTTGAAATTCCTTTACAACCTACATATCCATTGGTTATATCATGGCAGGACTAGCCTGAACAAAAACAATGGCTGTATCTAAGCTGACATCATTGATTTCATTTGCATTTACATACTGTGTATAGCAACACAAACACCTCCACAGGTGTAGTCTCCAGTAACTGTGTGCATCCTACAGAACGTCTTAACTTACAGATTTCATAATCATTTTCATGTTTTGTCCAAGCACTCCTGGGCTCAATTTTAATTTATAACTACATAGTTTAGCAAAATAGTTCGTTTGTTTTTTCCATGTAGAAACTCACGAATCGTTGCTTGACAGACAGGTCCAACCTGCAAGCAATTAAAAGCTTTAACTTGAGCTGAAGAAATCTATCTTTTAATTTTTTTTTTTTTAAGAGACTAGGTCTCCCTATGTTGCCTGGGGTAATCCCACAGATACAAGTGATCCCTAGCCTCAGCCTTCCAGGTTGTGGGATTACAGGCATGCGCCACCATGCCCGGTTAGTTTTTTTGAGACTAGTTCTCACTATGCTGCCCGGGATAGTCACGAACTTGCGGACTCAAGTGATTCCTAGCCTCGCCTCCCAAATAGCTGGGATTATAGGCGTGCGCCTCCACACCGACTACGGCCGTTTATTTTAGAGTCAGTGAAGGTAGACACGGTTTGGGATGTGAATCACACGGGCCTGGGGGTCCTTCAGTGAAGTAATATCGCATCCAAAAAGAACTTCTGAAGGACTGTATTAAGATTAAATCATGAAAGATGAGTCATGTGTGGTATGTGACTTCCTCAGGTGTTGGAGTGGATTTTAAACTGCAGGTCAGATTCAAAGACATTCCATTGCAGACCCTCCTGTTGCCTTTTGGATCTTACACAGTAAGATTGAGCCAGGAGCCCTGAGATTCCAGTCTCCCTCTGTTCCTCAGTTTGTAGACTGCCTGGTTCTGAGGTGTCACAGCTTTTCATCCCCAACCGCAGAGACTGGAATGTGATCAAATTGCTCCTGATTGACCAACAGTCACCCACATAATTGTTTGATCCACCATGTCTAGTAACGGGTTCCTGGAAACACCACTTAGGTTGGGGTTTGCTTCATGTGGGACCTAGGTTTCCCTCTGAGTTGGCTGTCTGCAGCTTCTGCTATGACTTAGGGAGAACTTCCAGTGTTACATGTCACCAGGAATAATGTCAACATTCTGCAAAGCTGCAGAATTTGTTTTGCCTCTGTTTAAAGTGGCCAAGACCAAAATAATAGGATAAGTTACTCTATCCTGCTAATCTTTTAAATTGGTATTGTAAATCACACAAAAAGTTGAAATTGGCTTTGAGGATGTTAAGTTGAACTGAAAACTTACTACTATCCATTGCTGAGATTTTTCTTTTTTCAGTTTTCACGTAACAGACACTGAACAGCCGACAAATGTTATCAAATGGGTATTTGATTGTGTTTTCTCTTTCTGCTTCCTCTTACCCACTTCAGAAATTCCAGAGATTTTTTTTCCCCTCAGAATATTAGTTTTGGAAGATTGTATCCAGCTATATTTTTTTTAGCGGTTCTAATGGTGGCCATTTATCCTGACCTAGCTGGTTATTTAAATAATTTTTAAACCACCACCAATAATAAATGACATGTGAAACTGATCTGTTGGTAATTGGAAGAAAACTCAGCATCTGTATTTATAAAATAAAATTGATTAGTATTTATTTTGAGAGTAAAAGTGTATGTTATTTCCCTTCTATATTTGAGTCCTGTCTTCTTCATTGTTTTGAATATCATATTGAAGCTAAGTTAACTATGAAAGCCTGCAATTCTGTATTTATTGTTAGACCTCTTTCTGCCAGAGACTGGACTAAACAAGGTTAATATGAAGATGAATAAGCTTTGACCTCGCCACATTCTTAAGTGGAGAGCACAGGTATATTTATAATGAAGATCCAATGTGATAAATTCTAAATGATGCAGACCAAGCTGGGGGATGCAGAGAATGCTGTTCTAACTTAAAGATTAGGAAATGTTTGTGGAGGTAATCCAGGTGAAAGATAGGATTTCAGAGGGAAGGAGCAGCGTGGATATTAAAGGTCTAGAGGCAGGGCGGCCCTTGTGTATGTTTGCAAAACAGCACGGAGTTTGCTTGAGGCCCAGATGAATGTGAAGAAAGGCGAGAGATCTTGAGACAGTGAATCAGACCACCAGGGAAAGACTGATGGTGCAAGTCAGCAGATGTGGGTAATGCAGTCGGCCCTCACCAGCTCAAAGGTGGAAGAGTACCTTGGTGAGATCTGACTACAACAAGCAGCCAGGTTGAGCCTGGACTCTGAGGGTACTTGCTTAAATATGTTTAATCTTCCTTTTCTGTTTAGGAAAAAAATCTGTGTGACCCATCCTGGTGTCACTGATGTTTTCAGGTAAATACAGAAAAAGGAGCTGGCGTTCTATTGGGTGGACAAAGTGTCACCAACATCCGTTCCTGACAAGCTTGATTCTGAATACTCCACTTGGCCATCCTGGTCAAATCATTGACCTTTTAAGGACCCCCATTTTTAGTCTGTGAAAATCTGCATTGGGTTCTTGCTCCTGTGTTTGTATCATCATTCTGTGTTTTTATTATCTGCATCATCTGTGTTGGTTCCCTTTAGTCCTGTGGGAGACCCTGTGTCATGTTGGAGGAAACTGGTTATCACCATCTCCCATCTGAGTACTGAGCCCTAATGTGTGAAGTAGAGCTAACACACACACACACACACACACACACACACACACTGCCTCCAGGGTGTGTAAGATAGAAAAGATTTCATGAGAATATTTTCATGAAAGCACTAACAGTCTTTGCAAAGCACCATGTCCACTGGAAGGTATTACTCAACAAGGATTTCTTGCCTCCTTTGTATAAGCCACTAGCAGGACCATTGAAGTACAGATATTTGTTTCATGCATGGAGAGACTGTCAGGGCTGAAATGGGTCTTATGAAAAGCTAAGGTCTAAACAAGTGTCAAATGTTTGAAAGTATGGGGCAGTGTTGAGACATGGTCTGGCAGCCCACTTACCTTCATTCTCATCTTTTTTAACATCATGATCCTATTTAGATTTACCTCATCCCTAAGTATCCTTTCCACAGCTTCTGGGCCTTGAGGAATGCTGAATGTGTGCCCAGTGCTCTTCATTTTGCTTGAAGTAAGATAGCTTGCATTTTCTTTTTATCCCCCTTCCCCTTATCCCATTTAATTATAGTTTTATAGGTAAACAGCTCAGCCTTGTGGATTTAAAATGAATGAGAACTACATGTCTTTAAAATAATTTCACACTTCTTAGAGGCACTGTCCAGAAAAAGAGGGTCATGAATCTAGATGGAAATGAAAAAAAAGCCAGTTGGTGAAATGATGCAGTCAGCCAAGCCCAGGCTCAGAACTACAAGAGTAACAGCAGCAGGTTTCCAAAACCTGACGTTTTTCTTTTTTGATTTTGTTTGCTTGGTTTTTCATTAAGTGCTGTTGTTTTGCATCCTTGTTCATTTTTGACAGTATAGGATTTTTTTCCCACTGTAGCTCATCACCACCATAGCACCCATGGCTACCACCATCCACTGTGCTCCCCTCAACTCCCCTCCACCCCTCTGCTCCCTTCTCCCCTCTCTGAAAGTCTCAGATTTATGATGAACTTTTTTTTATTAATTTATTTATATATAAATTTCACATCATTGCGATCCCAGGGATTTACCCCCCCCACCCTCCCCTCCCATCCCCTCCCTTCCCTCCTGCCCATAGTTGTGTGCTTCAGTTTGGTGCTTAGCTTGTTTTGTCTTTTCCTCGTGGCTTTTGTTTATTTTTTTCATTATATCCCATATATTAATGAAACCATTTGATTTCTGTCTTTCTCTTTTTGACTTGCTTCTGCTAGTATGATTCCTTCTAAGTACATCCATGTTGTCATAAAGTCGTCGAATTTGTCATTCTTAATTGATGAGTAATATTCCATCATGTAAGCGTTGATTTTAAACTTTTTCTTTGACCCTGTATTTAGTTTCTCCATATTCCACATATGAAGTAAAACCATCCAGTATTTATCTTTCATGTCTAGTTTATTTCACTTAGTATCATCCCAGCTCCATCCAAGTTGCATGATTTTATCTTTTTTGATTACTGAGTAGTATTCCATTGTATATATACACATCTTCTTGAGTCTGGGACACTTGGGTTTCTTTAAAACAATTCGAATGAACTTTTCTCAGTCACTGTTAGGTTGCAAGCAGCAAATTAGAACTGGGTGGAAGTGGCAATGAGTGGACAGAAACCAAGACTAATTGAACTTAGGCAGCAGGTACACAGGCAAAATGCAGTCTGAGCATGAAGCGAGGACTCAGCCTAACAACAGCAAGCAGGACACTTGGGTCCATCCCCAATGCTCACTGCTGTGTGACCCAGACAAGGTGCTCACCTTCTCTGAGCCCAAATGCATCTCTGAAAAGTGAAATCAACCCTTTGCAAGTTTTCCCCTTGGACCTGAACTGAGATGCCTCTTGTCGTGAGGCAAATTGCTATTCATTCTTTAAAACCTCTTTCATGTTGTGTTGGGATCCAGAGCATGATAGGAAAAGAAAGAATGCTCTCCTGTTACCTAGTCTTATGTGGAACCCAGGGCCATCTGATGTAGCCTGTGTCTGTCAAGGTTTTACATGTAGCAGAGATTCCTCTCCTACCATCTACTCAAGAGTATTCACACGGAGGCTTGTAAAATGTATAACAGATTAATAAAATAATTTTTAAATCTTACTGAATATGACATTTTATAAAGTTAGCCCTCACCAAGAAAATGATAGATTCATTATAGTTTGATAGGAAAATGCATAAAATTTTAAGATAGTTTCTTTTTCAAAATCCAAAATTAAGTTTTGGCACTTTAGTGATCCAACTTGTTCTGTCATAAAAATTTATTTGTAAAGACTAATTCTCTTTAGGGAACACCTTACTCCTCAAACCAGCATCACTGTGTGTTTTCACAAATTTCTTGCTCTCTGAGTCAAGGATGTGGGCTCACATTATTGTGATGTGGGGACCTACCCAGGCCACCTTCTAGGTAGATGGCAGTGACTCTTGTCTCATGCCACTGAGGCCTCCTGACCTTAGGCTCAGGTGGGTACCAGTCACTTTGCATCCACCTCTAAGCACTTCAGTGGCACTCTGTAGGTGCCTATGAAGTTGGGGGATTTGGTGGTGAGGCAGAACATAGATTTGTAAGTCACACTTGTGTCTGACTCGTAGCCCTTGGAGTTCTTTGAAGGCCCAGGGTGCCCAGAGTTGGCACAAAAACCACATGTGACCTTTACAGGCAGAGCTATTAAAAGGTCAGATGAGACTGGAGTAAAAAGAGCTGCATATTTGCAGCATTGTCATAGGTCTTCAGTAGGCTCCCATGGCAATGAGCCACTGTCATCAGCAGCTGAACTCTGAATAGGGCTCTCTGGCTTTCCTTCTCCTTAAAAGCCATGTGGTGTTTTCCTGCCCTGACCTGGCCCCTCATTTGATAACATTTCATGCTGAGGACAGATCTGGGAGGATGACATGTTATCAACACTTGACCAGGGAGACCTGCCCAAGGTCTGTGTTGAAGCCAACCTGCATCTGGATATCTCCCGGGGTCTCTTCTGTACCCCAAGATCAATCAAAGCCCTATAGCCTGCTCCCTCTGCCATCTGAGATTCCAGGGCACTCATCAGCTGAACATCCTACCAGGATTTATGTGTTTTGTGGTACAATAATAACAATAAAATCAGCATATTTTAAGTCCTCATCTGTTAGAGAAACATAGTGAAATATGCATACATGAAACATGTCTGGGGTAGGGTAAGGGCTATGTAGTGGGGTATAGATGACCAGGGGTAATGGGTGAAGGAAGGGTAACTGTGACCTCACAGCCCACACCCTATCTTCCCTTCTAGGAGGTCCTGCACCACTTACATAAGCTCCCTTTTCAGCCCTTGAAACTTTTTTCCTCTAAGTTTATACTCTGTTACTTGCAGAGGGGCTTGTAAACTCCTGGAAGAAAGGCACTCTAGAAAGGCTCAGCTAATGCTCTGGAGAGTTTGCTACATCTGTGTCAGTTCACTGAGTTCCCATTTTGCAGATGAAGGGTGAGGCCTAGAGATGTCAGAGTCATAGGCACTTTCTCAGAGCTAAAATATGAGAGCTGGGACTTGAACCTAGAGAGATTCTTTTGTCTGCATTACATCAGGTTCCTGCCTTCATTAATTCATCTCTTTGACAATGACTGGGTGCCCCCTGTCAGTCTGAACAAATCAAACTACAGGAGGCCTTGAGAGCACGACTTGAAGGAACTTTTTTGCCCTATGATCTCAGGAAAGCTGCTTTTGAAGAAGTAAAATTTAAATAGACTGGAAGCCAGAGAGTTCACTCCAGGCCAGGGAAACAGCATACATGAAGCCTTGCAGTAAAAAGGAATATTAGCACATGTTAAGCACTTAAAGGTGACTGGGCCAGAGGGAGTGGTGAGGCTGTAGGCCACGACATCATCCTTCTCTCAAAATAAAATCATCTGGACTACAGGGGACACATTTTATTTTGTATTTAAGTGTGTGTGTTTTTTTAAGGGTTTTGTGGGTTGGTTTTTGTTTTTTTTTTTTTTTTAATGAAAGTATGATCTGACTCAGAAATTACCAGAAACATCACAGGTCATGTCTCTCCCCATCCCACCTGACCAAACTTGCCTACCCTACCTGACCCATCCTAACTGACCCATCCCAACTGACCAAATGAAAGGACACAGCCATGTAGCCAAGGCACAGCTCTCCTGGATCCTGCTCTTGGTGAGTGAGATGCCTGCCCAGACTTCTCAGGCTTCTTTCTCCAATAAAGAACCTGTTTTTTACTAGACTCTGGTCTCTTCATCTGTTCCTTTGTCTCTAACGCTCTCTTCCTCCTCTCTTCTCAAATCTAACATCTGGTGCTGAAACTCTGGTCTGTTTCTTTCTTCTAGCATTTCACAGTAAAAGCGCATCCTGATACCTCTGGCCTGCTTAGAACTGAGCTTCAGTGCTGGCCCTGCTTCAGGGTACACTGTCCCCCTCTCCCTCCTCTCACAAGGGGCACAACCACAGAGATGGAAGCCCAGGATGTAGAAATGTAGCTGTGTGTCCCCAGAAGTACCCTCAGCCAAGGTCATGAATGCCCTGTTTAGCCAGTGATAGAGAAATCCTGATCCTGCTCCATTGAGGCAATTCAGTCATTTTTGGTAAAAAACAAAAAAAGAAACAAAAAAGAAACAAAAACTTTTAGGATCAGATTCAAATTCCCAAATCTTCCCTGACCCCACTTTCCACCTACTCTGTCCCAGGTATGGACATCTGACCTGCCCATGGCCTGGCTCACCATTGTCTGACATCTGTCTCCATGGCCAAAGTCCTCCTGTACTTCTGCCCCCAGGCACTCCTTCCTTGTGTCCTTCTTCTCCAGGTCCAGAGAGGGTCAGCTCCCTGTGGACTTGGGTTGTCTGGCCCACTGCCCCTTGCTGCCCTGTGAGGCTATCCTGTGATCCCCTGGGACTGCTCCCCGCTGCTGAAGCATGATGACCAGGTGAAGCATGATAACCTGAAATATGCCGAAACACAGTGACCTAAGAAATTCGGGTTAGGAGTCTAGATAAATAAACCATGACTGACTGACTCAGTTTACCGGTATGCAGTTCAGTTTCTCCTTGAATCTTCCTCATTCTATCTTTGCCACATCAGGCCATGTACTCCTACCAGTGATAGCCCACCGGAACACCATGCATTATGTAAATAAACCCTTAACTTCCTAGTAATGCACTCAGTATTGGGATGTGAATCTGCTGCATCAATACCAGTACTAATAAGCCTGCTTCTCGCCAGCCCTACTATCCTCATTCCTGACTGTGAGCTTTCACTGCTACTGGGCAGGATGAGTGACCTGAGGAGCATGGAGCTCCTGCGAAGGCAGGCCTGCATCTTCCTGGCAGACCCTGGGCAACTGGATGCCTCCTTTGTGCCCCAAACCTAGCACCTACTTAGGCCCCAAGGATCCCCCCAGGCCTCACCCACCCTGTGACTTTGGGGTCTAGATTTGCCTCTTCCAAACAGCAACCCCTGCAGCTTTCAACTTTTCCTTCTCCCTTTTTCAGAGGTGGAAAAACACCCCTGCATCATCACAAACCTGCATCCTTCTCTCCTCTGACCTTTCATTTTCTTTCTTCCATTTTTCCTCCTTTCCTTCCCCTTTTTCTTTTTCCTTTGATGGCTGTGCACCCAATGTCCTCTAGGCTCCCAGCTCCTTCTGGTCAGAACTCGCAGATCCATTCCTTGCTTCACAAAACCTGGCTTGGCAATGAAAGTCTGGCTTTGGAAACATATAGCACTTCAATTCCCTTTATTGTTCTGGACTGGATCCACTCTATCCTGAAGCAGCAAACGGTGAGGCAAGGGAAGGGGTCAAAGGAATGAAAAACCTATCTTGATGCTGCAGTGCTCTTCCTGTGTGGAGCGGACAAAGGAGGCCAAATGGACAAATACTGAAGCATTCCTGCTGAGTGAAGTCCTCACGATGTCAGGGCCTGCAGCCCAAACAAAAGAATTCCAGAAGTTCAGAGGGAGAGAGAAATGGAGGGTGAGATGAGTCACCATTGGTGCAAGGGGCTAACGGCTGAAGAGATTGCGGTGTGGTGGGTGGTGTGGGATCGCGTGACGGAGGGGATTGTGTTTCAGTAAAACGTCAGGCATCACGTCAGATTAATATTGCTAATATGAATTTAATTGACTTTGTAAATCTGTGTGGTTTTAATTTACCGACTTGTTTTGGTTTTATGGTTGTAGGAGGGCTATAAACATTGGCTTATATTTAGTTTTTTTTGTTCAAAACATGTTCTCGAGAGCAAAAGATGGAAGCGTGGTACAGTCTATAGGGACAGTTTTTCTTTCCAGTTGTTCAGTGTCCCTGCTCCCCAAACAAAACAAACAGAATCAGAGGGAATGTGGGTAGTCATTACCTCAGAGCTGGACCACACCTGCCTGTGCCTGAGCGAGGGAGTGGGGGGAGCACTCACCCCCTCCCACCCTGGCCTTCACTCTATATCTTTTTTTTTTTTTTAAAGACTAGGTCTCGCTATTTTTGCCTGTGGAACTTTCATGTTGCCTGGGGTACCACAGACTCAAGCAATCCCCAGCCTCAGCTTCCCAGATACCCAGAGAGCTGGGATTACAGGCACTTGCCACCATGCCCAGTTTTTGTGTGCGTGTGTATTTTTTTTTTTTTTTTTGGAACTAGGTCTCGCTATGTTGCCCCAGGCAGGACTCGAACTGCGATCCCTAGTCCCAGCTGCATTCCATAGGCTGTCACAGGCACACGCCACCGTGCCCAGCTGTACTCTGTATCTATGAGAGCCCTCAGGGCCTAGCCCCTCTCTGCGGGCTTTCCTGCTATTTCCCTTAATTCCATTCACTCCTGGGTTCCTTCCCCTTATGTTCTATCTTTTCTGCCCTCACCCTCTCTGGGCCTGGGTGGCAGGGCACCCACCGAACAGCCTACTTTACTAGGCCCCATCCACATCTCTGTGCCACAGTGTATCTCTCATTTCCCCTTGACTACATTGCCAAGTGCCCCTACTGTTTGCTGGCTTCCCTGTGTGCCAGGCCCCAAGATGGGGTGGAGAAGGTAAAGAACTTATGCTGGGACAGGCTTGCTTCCACAATATTGTAAATAAAAACAAGCTTTCAACTTGAGGAGGTCTACAGGGTTTCTAATCTTTCATCCAGGCAGACAGAAAGACAAACAGTGTTTCAGTTCTTACCAGGGTTTTGTATCTTAGGTGCAGTGGGAAATCTTTGAAGGCGCTTAAGCATGAAGAGTGACTTCTGCTAGTGTGTTTTGAAAGGAAGCAGGTGGGAGAAACTTCCTGTGATGTAGTAGCATGAAGTGATTGCATGAGCCTTCCTGTTGATAACAGTGACAAAACATGGACAAAATACTTTTAAAAAGTATTTTAAGTTAAAATTGGAGAGAAGAAGAAACAGAAGAATAAAACCCAGGTCAGACAAATAGCAAAGCCTCAGGCTTAAAACCATTTCAATGAATGCAAAGTGAACAAATATTCTAATCAAAAGACAATGATGGCCAGCCTGGATATAAAAAGAGCAAGAAAAAATTCTATGCTTCCTAAAAGAGACAACACTACTTGCAGAGACATGAACTGGAAGTGAAAGGGTGGACGGCAATAGACAGTGCTGATGGTAAGCGTGAGATGGCTGGAGTGGCCACGTGAATATCAAGTAAACTTGAGAGTGAGGAGAGTGCTAGGAGGAAGAACATTCCACAAGAACTATAAAAACCCCAGCGCATTGAGAATTACAGGCATACCTCGTTTTACGACATTTCGCTTCATTGTGCTTCACAGATACGATGTTTGTATAAATTGAAGGATTGTGGCCACCTGTGTCCAGTAAGTCGATTGGCACCATTTTTTCCAACAACATGTGCTCACTTCCTGTCTCTGTGTCACATTTAATTAAGGTGTGTACATCGTTTTTGCAGACATACTGCTGTTGCACACTGAATAGGCCCCAGTATAGTGAACAGAACTTTTCCGTGCCCTAGAAAACCCAAAAAATTGTCATTCGTTCTACTGTGGTAATAATAGCTTTACTGCGGTGGTCTGGAACTGAACATGCAAAAATCTCTGAGCTTCGCCTGTCTAAAAATTTTGAGATGAGTGTAGTTGATTTTAAATAAGTGCAGTTTATCATATGCAATTATTCCTCAGTCACTCAGTGAAGTGTATTTTCTTTTAAGCACAGTGGATGCTGAGAGGTAGCTGGGTGAAGATCAAGTCAGGCTGAAATGGAGGCAGGCTGAGGGCCACCATGCAAAGAAAGGGAGAGGCAGATCTCTGCAGAAACAGGGATTTGGGGTTTAGACTTGAGAGACCCGTCAGACATGTAGCCCAGGGTCTGACAGTAGTCAGACTACAGAGCGGGAGGAGTGGGATTCAAACTGAGATCTGGCTATTGTTTTGTTTTGTTTTGAGACTAGTTCTTGCTATTTTCCCCAGGGAACTTCAGGCTCATGTTGCCCGGGGTACCACCGACCCAAGTGATCCCCAGCCTCAGCTTCCCAGGTAGCTGGGATTACAGGCGCGCACCACCACACCCAGCTATTTTTTTGGAACTAGGTCTCGCTACGTGTCCCCAGCGGGACTCGAAGCGCGATCCTTGGCCCTGGCCACAGCTTCTAGGTTGCCTCCTACAGGCACGCACTACCATGCCCAGTCTAGGTTCATTTTGAGGTGGGAGATAGCAAAAAAAAGAAGCCCTCAGGAGAGATCAAAATCAGAAAGGGGGAGGGAGCTAGAGAGGGAAAGGGAACTGGGAAAGAGTGTTTTAGGAACAAAGGCATGGCCAGCTGATGAGAAGTCAGGTTGAGCCTGGTTGCTGTGGTGAAGCAGAGGCAGGAAGCAGGTATCTGCCCCAGGGGCTGATGGGGAATTCTGGGAGTATACAAACTGGGGTAGTGGCCTGCAGTGGGTCCTGAAGAAGTAAGCAGCCTCCCCCCCTCCACTCACCTCCCTTCCTCTGAACTTCTCTCTTCACCCCTCACCTGCTCTCCCTTCCCCTCCTCTCTCCTACCCCCACCTTCCTTCCTCACCCCTCCCCTCCCTGCTCCCTGCTCTCCCTAGCCTCAGGGGGGTCCCTCTGCTGCTTGGTCTGTGGGGCGTTCTGAGCACCTGACCGGACCCCTCTAGGTGGATACGTGCACTGCTCTCAGAGGAGCTCCTGGACTTGGGAGGTGAGATGCTGCGGGTAGGAAAAATCTCAATGTCTGACTAGGTCCTGAAGGATAAGCAGGAATGGTATTTTCCCAGATGTCAAAGGGAGGTGGGTTTGTTCTGCTTGAGTCAAGAGATAGACCGAGAGCAGTGGGTGGGTTGAGCTCTCAGGGAGCCAGAGAATTGGGTCTTAGGTCCTCACTAAAAGCTCCAGTTGCTCCCCTTGTTCCCGGAGGGGCTATGGTGGGGATTGGGCTGCTGGGGAGCAATTAGACAGGGAGGTCTAAGGACAGCAGCCTCAATGGTCTGTAACCCCCATGGGAGACAGCTTTGTGGGTCTTCAAGGAAGGCCCTGGCACCCACCTGAGAGTTGAAGATCTGGGCGGCACCCACACTCTTGGTGCCAGCATATCCCCTGCAGGCCAGTGGAGATGCCAGGGCAAAGCCCCACTCTCCTATGAAAGTCTTTGCTGGACTACAGGGTGGAGTTGGAGGAGAGCGGTTGAGGGTGAGTGGGGAAAGGGCAGTTGAAGAGACTCCATCTTCGAAATCCACAGGCCTGAGTTCAAGTTCTTGCTCATTCCTTTGTTGGCTGTGACTTTGGCCAAGTAGTTTGACATCTGTGACTTTAAGTGTCGGCACCTTTAAATCAGGACATGCTTTTTCCTCTCCGGGCTCCTGTGACAGTAAATGCACCAAGTATCCCGAAGGTACAGACACACAGCAGGACCCTCTACCTCTGACTGGCAGAGGGCATGGGACTTGTTTGCCCTGCTTTGTTCTGAGCCAATCCTGGACCTCCCAGGGGAAACAATCATGTTGACTTTGTCACACAGCATCACAAACTCTCCTACGAGTCAGTGCCACTCAACCTTGTCCCAAAGCCCCACAGAGTTCATTCCTAATGCCCAACACTGGCTGCCCACTCACCACCCTGCTTTGGGGACCATTCATTGTGGGGGAGCAGTGCCAGCAGCCAAAGAGCTAAGATGAGCTCTGCTCCAGCCCTCAGTCTCCACAACTGAACCCGAGGGTGAGCAGACCAATGTGGGCCCAGGGCAGCCATACCATGTGTCTCCGGGATCCACTATTGTTCTTTCATGTTCTTCCAGACCAGCCTCCACAACCCCTTTCAGCACCACTTCTGAGTCTTCTCTGGAGATGCCCTCTCTGCTTGCCTTACCTCCCTCTACTACCAGATGCTTGTCTGGCCACCTGTAGGCCTTGGCAGGTTACTCAAATTTGGAGACTGAGGAATGGCCTGGGGGCAAAAGGTGGAAGTGGGAGGAGAGCTGGGGAGAGGGTGTGGCAGCTTGAACTTCAAGGTCCAAGGAGCTGTGAGTACTTATAGGCTCTTCCAGTGCTAGCCCAGCTGGTGACACCCTGGCCTGGTTTGCCCCCCCACCCCCAGCTTGTCTTTGAGGCTAAATGGGATTATTTAGAAGGTCACAAGAAAGGACCTATCCCTGCTCTAAGAGAAGGGGCCCTCCAAGCAGTGCCAAGTGGTCCCCCAAGAACATACTTGTCAATGGGCCCTGACAGAAGCTTCCACGCCTCAGGACAAGGAGCCTATGGAGGGGCCCTGCCAGTGCCGACAGCAGGCCTCACGCAGAGGTGTCTACCTTGAGGCCTTTGCATAGGAATGTCCTCCTCTACCTCAACATGTCCCTGGGAAGTCCCACTTAACTTCCCCCTCACGTTGCACTTGTACTTTAAGTAGCATTTTACAACTTTTGAAATGCATTCACATCTCTCCTTTCCTTTGAGTCTTGCAATACCAGGCATCCTCTGAAGTATGAATCACCATCCCATTTTATAGATGAATTAACCAAGGATTAGAGAAGGTTAGTGAGTGGGCCACGTCTATACGATTAGTATGGGCTAAAGCCCAGCCTCTCTTCATGGGGGCTGGCAGGGAGCACACAAGACTTGGTGATAGGGGCTGTTGATAAGAGTTGGAGACTGAGTCTTCGTCACAGCATTGTCAGGCCTAGGGGCAGTTGTGTTCTGTGGGGAGGAGGCAACTGCAGTCTGGAGCAGCTCTGGCTGCAGGTGTTGAAGTTATTTTGGTCTGTGGGAAAGGCCTCCCTCCACAGCCTGGCAGGCCTCAGCACTGCAGGTCAACAGGCAGGCACACCACAGAGGGTACGAGGTACGAGGGGCCCAGGTACGAGGGGCTTCAGATTCAGGGGAAGAGCTGGAATAAGAAGGATTATGAGCAGGGTTGTGAGCAGGACCTGCTTGGCCCTGTTCCTACAGGCAGCGACTGGGCCAAGGCTGGTGCTCAGGAAAATGGCTGCATTGTGTCTTGACACACAGCAAGCTCGAGTTAGGCCCAAGCAGGCCAGGCTAGGAGCTGGACATGTGTCCTGGCCCTGACTGGGCCTTTAAGGCCTTGGACCTGGGGATCTCATTTGCGGATAGTGTGGCACTTTCTGCCTTGTTAAGCTGTTCCAACCTTGTGGCATCTTTGGGAGCGACTGCCAGGTGCCCAGCTCCGTCAGGCCTTTCTTATTTCCCTCATCTGCTACAGGAGGCATCAGGGTCTCTCTGTCCTTCCCCCCAGGGCCCAGGGAGAGAACGCAGAGGTGAGGTCAAGGTATCCTTACTGAGCAGGAAGAGACACTTCTCTGGACCCAGCCGCTAGTCATGTTTGGACCACAGGATTTATGGCCCCTCAACTCATCATCATCCACCCCACAGCACCCATGCTGCCCCCCAGAGCAGCAGCTAAGCCTGACAGCGCAGTCCAGAGGCAGCCTGATGCTCCAACCCATAAAGGCCCTGTCAGCACTGCCAGCCTCTGAGAGGAGACCTGGGGGTCCCCCACTCCACCTTCCAAATGTGGGGTGGGGTGGGAACCCTAGAATGAGCTGACTGGTTCCAGACCTCAGACTCCCCCTCCCCAAACTGACCTCTAACCTTGAGCAGCCCCAGATGCCTCAGGCTTGGACAGGAGCCAGGCTAATTCCCAGGGTGGGAGAAGCACCCCCCTGCCCAAAAGCTCAGGCTCAGGCTGGGGCACAGAGCCCTGGGGCGTAGGGGTGGGGGATGGTAAGCCAGCAGTAGTGCTCCCCAGCCTGCAATATTATCTCTGGCCTTGGCTCCACCCTGGAGCAGGATGCAGCTTTCAACACCTCCCTCCCCTAGGATGGTCTCCGGACTTTTCAAGTTTCTCAGGCATGGATCAAGGGACTGGACCTGAGCTCTCCAGGCTCCCAACTGAGGCCACCTCCACTCCCACCCAGAGGTGACTGCCTCTAATGTAGGCAGGGGAAGGGTCGAGGTGCCTGAGAAGGAGAGGGTCGCATTATGGTTCCCCTGAAGACCTCCCTCATCCCCACCCCCCTCTGTCGTCTGTAATCCTGGGCGCCTGTTCAAGGAATTCTCCACCCCTGTGTTAGTGATTTATTTGGACTCAGCTCATCCCGCCCACCCGGTGGGTGATAGACTGACCCCCGCCCGCCTGAACCCCAGGGTCATTTTCATCTCCAGTATGGCAGGTCTGGCCCTGGTCCAGGCTGCTCCAGATGGCAGGGGCTCAGCTGGACTCTGCAAACTTACAGGGGACCCCAGAAATCTCATTTTTGGGAGCCTAGCTAAACCTCTAACATTCTCTAAACCTTCCTCCCGCATCCTCAAGGCCTCTCTTCCCAGCTGGAGAGATGACTAATCACCTACCTGTAAGAGCAAGACATAGCTTTCTGGATCCTTCGGTCCAGTATCCCCACTGAACGGATGGATCGCTAAATGCCAAGAAAGCTGGGAGGCAGTGGGAGACCTCAGACTGAATTGAGAAAAGGCCTCTTAGGATTACTGAGGACCCCTTTATTCATGATCTCATCTAGCCCTGCCTAAACTCTCCCACCAAGAGAGTGTTAATGTCCCCACTTTACACACATAAAGTGAGGCTGTGCCTGGGAAAGTAACCCACTGGTCACCAGGCTGGAGCTTGCATCTGTCTCTCCATCTCTGTCTTATTTAGGTTGGTCCTCCGTCCACAGGCCAAGTTCAATGGTTCAGTCCCAGCCACAGGGTGCTCTGCTCCGTTGGGAGCCAGGTCTGCGCAGGAGGCGTGTAAGAGTGTGCGTGCTCTGAGCATGCCCCCTGCATGTCAGGATTAAGGCAGAGTATCCCTCCTCCTGAGCTTCCCGGATGGGGAGGCACCATGCTCATGAATGCCAGTGGTGTGGCGGCCTCCTCTACCTCTCATTACCTCAATACCTCCATTAGGCCTGGGAAGTGTGAGGAGGGAGCCAGCCTGTTCTCCACACAGCCACAGCAAAAAGCAAGTGCCCAGGGGTGGGGCACTCTACTGTGACCTGAGATAGTCTCTCACCACTGGCTCTGGATCCTGAGACCTTGGTCCCAGGGGGAGTTGGGAAGAGCCTCAGCAAGCCCCCTGTCGTCTGTCTCCCAGCTGGGTGCCTCCAGTAGGCAGAAGCAGGAAACATTTTACAGATGGGAAAACCAGAGCCCTGAAAGTTGCAGAAGGAGACACTGACTTGCCGTCTAATCCTGGCCCAGTCGCTCACCCTCTGTAGGTCAGTTTCCCCAAACTGAAGGGGGGCCCCTCTTCCCAGGCAGCCTTCCCACAGTGCTGGATGTGAGGTGAGGAGCCTGGTGGCCGAACCCAGCTTGCATCAGACTTCCCTGGGGAATGTGGATGATGTGGGTGTTCATTATTATTATTATCTTTTTTTTTTTTTTTTGAGACTAGGTCTCGCCATTTTTGCCCGTGGAACCGCAGGCTCTCATTGCCCGGGGTACCACAGACTCAAGCAATCCCCAGCCTCAGCTTCCCAGGTAGCTGGGATTACAGGTGCATGCCACTACACCCAGCTATTTTTTTGGAACTAGGTCTCACTATGAGCCCCAGGCAGGACTCAAACCACGATCCCTAGCCCCGGCCGCTTCATAGGCTGAAGCTTACAGGCACGAGCCACCGTGCCCGGCCTTGATGTGGATGTTCAGCTAAGCAGCTGCTGTGGGCCAGGCTCTCCTCCCCATATCCCTCCTCTCACTCAAGTCTCCAAGTGCCTGTGAGGTCTTGGTGAGTACCCGCACAGGGTAAAACAGACAGACTAGGCCACCATGTGTTTGATAGAGAGGTTAGGCGACTTATCTAAGGCCACACAGTTGTATGAGGGCCCCAGTGTCACCTCTGTCACCACCTCCAGTGGTGAGAGAATATTTCAGGTCATAGGAGAGTGCCCCACCCTTGGATGCTTGCTTGCTGTGGCTGTGTAGAGAACAGGCTGACTCCTCCTCCTCACACTTCCCAGAATGAATGGAGGTGCTGAGGTAATGAGAGGTAGAGGGGGCCACCACCCACTGGCATTCATGAACATGGTGCCTCCCCATTCTGGAAGCTGTCTTGCATGCTCGGCAGGACTCTCAGACCAGAGTAGGAGAACCTGGCAATAGGCAGGTTGCCTATCTCCTCTGAGGCTAGGCAGAGGGCAAGTGGAGAGCAGATGGGACACAGAAGTAGGAGTTTGGGGGTTTCTCTGATTGTGTCTATGAGCTTATCCCCTCTTTCTCATAGAAAGTCCTTCTGGTTCTAAGGTAGCAGAACCTCCACGTTCCCAGGATGGCCACTTCTGCTTGCCCAGAGATACCAGAGCCCCCAGCCCTCCATCCCTGGATTGGGAGAACCACAGGCCACTGACCACTCTGAGCTCAGCTCTGGGCCCTGAAGAATTTCAGTGCTTCAAAAAGGCAGCATCCTCCAACCCCAGTGATCAATGTCAGCTGAGAAATGCTCCGCGGGGAGAGGGAGCCCAGGGGGATGGTCTCTGGGCGCCCATCCCACTCTATGGCCAGGTGTCTCCCCCACGCCTGGGGTTGGAAGAGACATATTTGGAAAGCTTTGGGCAGGCACAGCTGGGTTGGGTCTTGCCAGGGACAGGGTATAAGGCCCTGGGCGTCACATGACCTGATTCACATCCAAGCACTACGGTTGCAAACTGTGTGGCTGTGGCGAGTAACGTGACTTCTTCGAGCCTTGATTTCCTCATCTGTGGAACAGGGGTAACAGCAGGGCAAGCTCATTGGAGGATTAAAGGAGTTATTAAATGCAAAACATTTCTCAGAGAAAACATTGGATCCACTCAGCACCCAGTTTTGATAAACGTTCTTAATTGATGGGAAGGAGCTGACCTCAGCATAATTAAGATCGTATATCACAAGGCTACAGTCAATATAAGACTTAAGGGTGAATGCCAAAGGCTTTCCTTTTAAGGTCAGAAACAAAAAAAGGATGCCCATTTGTCACCACTTCTCTTTAATTTGGTAGGAGAGGTTTTTGCTACAACAGTTAGACCACAACAGAAATAAAAATAATTGAGTTTGGGAAAGAAAAAGTGAAACTATCATTAATTCATAGATGATATGATGGATGATGATGATGTGTGTATGTATAGAAACCTCTAAAGACTCCACCAAAAGGCTATTAAGAATAACAAGTGAATACAGCAAGGTGATAAAGGTTATAAAATCAGCACACATTTTTATCAATCCCATTTTTACATACAAATGAGAGAAGAAAAGGGAATTAGGAAAAGAAATCCTTCCATATTGCATCAAAAAACAAGTGCCTCTGAATTTGCTAAAGTAGCAAAGTACTTATACAAGGAAAACTATAAGACCCCCCAAAAGGATATCAAAGAAGACATAAAGAGATAGAAAGATATCCTGTTTTCATGGATGGAGAGAATCAATATAGTCACGATGACTGTTCTATCAAGAGTGAAATATAGATGTAAAGCAAACCCCATTAAAATGTCAGCCATAAAAGACCCCAATAAATTGAGCACTCCTAAGAAAAAAGGAGAGAAATGGAGGCATCAAATTATCTGACTTTATCTTATAAATCAACTGTAATTTAAAAAACATGGTACTGAAATATAGACACACGGATCAACGGACCCAGAATCAAAAGCTCAGAAAAAAATTCACACACATGCCCATACTTAGCGTATGACAGAAGAACCATGGCCAGACAAAGGAGAAAGGAGAGTTGTTTCAACAGATGATGCTAGGAAAATTGGACATATATGAGAATGAAGTTGGATCACTCTAAATCCATCTACAAAAATAAGCTGCAAATGGATTAAAGACCTAGATAAAAGACCAGCAGCAATAAAATGCAGAGAAGAAACATTGGTAAATGTTTCCTGATATCTGGGGATTTGACCCCAAATGGCAAGGGAAATAAGTACAAAAATAAAGTATTGGGATCACCTCGCATTTAAAAAGCTTTTACACAGTGAAAGAAAATGTAAGTAGATTAAAAAGACAACATGCTGAAGGCAGAGGGAGATGATATTTACACATTATACAACCAACAAGGGTTTTAAGGATAAGTATAGCCAAGATATACTTATTCAATTTAGCAACAACAACAAGAAACCGCCAAACAACCCAATTAATAAAAGGGCAGCAGAATAGACAATTCACCAGAGATATCTAGGACCTAATAGATACTTGGGGAAAATGTTTCACATAGTTTGTAATAAGGGAGTTGTAGATCCAAACCACAATGAGGTCATCTCGCCTTGTAGGAATGGCACTTAGTAAAAAGACCCTCAACAGCCAGTGCTGGTAAGGATGTGGAGAAAGAAAAACCCTAATACGCTGCGAGCAAGAATGTGCATGATGCAGCCATTTTGGAAATCGATGTGAACTTACCCTAAAAAACTAGAAACAAATACTGTATGACCCCAGCAATTCCATGTGGGTACTTACCCACACAAAACCATCAACTCAAAAAGCTGTGTGCTTTACAATGTTGGCTGCAGCATTATATTAGTCGCTGTAAGAGATGGTGGTGGGGAAAAAAATCTTTACAACAATGAGAAAAAAGAAATACATGCAAAACATTTAGACCAGCCAAAGGCAGAGGATAGCAGGCAATTGATTCTGGCTCTTTATTGCTACCATCAGTCACTAACCCCCCAGGTGGGGTCCTCTGTATAGGCTGGTGGGCCTGCTCTGACCAGCCTCTGGACCAGGCAAAGTCCCTGAGGGTACATGGTGTATATGTGTCCCTGTCCCTGAATTGCCTGACTGTGTGAAATAGTGTGGGACGCTGCTGCTGCCTTTGCGTAAAGGCTGCCAGATGGGATGTGAAAGTGATCAGAGGGAAAAATGAGATCGTAATGGGCCCAGCGTCTGGGTATCACGTTCTAGTTAAGGCCCAGAGAGAGTCAGTGACTGGCCCAAGGCCACACAGCAGTTAGAGTTGGTTCAGGTCTTCTGACTCCGCTTCTTTTTCTGAGAGGTCTTTAAAGACTGGCAGCAATGAGTGCCTAGAACTGTCTCTCTGATGAGAATCAAATAGCCCTGCGCTGGAGTCTGGATATAATTCAGCAGGCTGAGTGTGCTCTGGGGGATCTGGACAGTGGCAGTGAGGCGCCCTGTCCACCCTGAGCACAGAGCCTAACCCTGGGAGATGAGGGTGGAGAGGGACCCGCAGGTCTGTCTGGTGAAGAGGGTGGCTGTGCTGGCTGCAAGCAGCGGGGCCACCTGGGAGATTCATCTTCGTCCTCAACCCAAGAATGGGCCCAAACGCCATGCTTGGCAGGGTCCTGCAGACTGTGTCCCTCAGCCCCCTTCCTGATCCCTTCCTAGGGAATGAGCAGTAGTCACTGTCAGAGGACATCGGGGGCTGGACTCCCAGGACCAGACATCACAGGTCAGGTTCTATGGCAGCAGGAGTGGCCCTGGGCCTGCGGATGAAATCACAGAGCTCCCTCGCGGGGGGAGCAAAGGCCAGCTGTACCCAGGCTGGTGCCCAGCTCCCTTCCCCTTGGGTGGCCCAGAACTGTATCCAACAGGCACTCAGAGGCCAATTACCTGCTGAAAGTGACTTCCTCTGGTTGCACTGGGAAGGACAGGGAGGTGGCAGGGACGCGAGGTCCTGTCTGCCATCCGTCCGCAGGTCTGGGGTGTAGATGAGGCAGAACCGGGCCTGCCTCCTCAGCAGCTGAGGCCCCTTGGGGAGAGCTGGCAGGGAGCCTGGGCAGTGCCTCTCTCCCAGTTATCCCTGGGGGTTCCCCCGAGTATCAATCTGTCAAACGAGGGCCGTAACAAGGGAGTAAAAGTCACAGACTGGAAACACAGACACGTGCCTGTTGTTTCAGGTGTGAGAGGGAGCGCGGAGGGAGGCTTGCCCGTGAGGCTGAGAGGTCCAGGGCAAGCTCTGCCGTTCGCCCTGTGTGGATGTCTGCATGGTTGACCCCTCTCCAGGCCAGGGAGCTGGCCTTGGTGCAGCTAGAGATGCCAGTGGCCCTGGCCAGAGAGTGCAGGTTTCCTGGAGGGGTGAGGGGCTCCCCCAGAGAGGAGAGCACTCAGGGTAAAGGGTGCCGAGGCCCAGCAGGTCACCTCATGTGTGGGTCCAGCTCCCCCTATACACCGGGCCTCTATCCCCAGGCCGAAACACGCCCTGTTCCTCACATTTTCTCTCCTGGTCAGTCTTGCGGTCGATGTAGCAGATTTGGGGGGAGGCTGGAGTCTTGCTCATATTTTCAAGATTCCTCCCTGCCTGGGTTGGGTGCTGAGATACGGAGGAGCAGCTAACCTAGTCTTCACCCAGGTGCTGCCTCCATCTGGGATCGAGGAGAGTCAGGGAGGGTCCCACGTGGGCCTTACCTGGTAGGATTCCCCTCAGGTTCCCAGAGCCCAAGGAAGGGCTTAAGGGAACTACTGACAACTGAGGCACTGCCTGATGAGCACACCCCACCCTCTGTTGGTCTCCCATACCAACTCCCCCGTCTCCGCCCCCCCCCCATCTTTTATTAAGGTCCCTTCACTCCAAACTCACCTCCTGGAGCTCTACCCACCTGAGGTGGGAGGCAGAGGCTGGTCCTTCCCTTCCTCCCCCACCCCCTCTTTTCAGTGGGGCTGGGGCCTCCTCACCCAAGAGCCAGGCTCAGGGACTGAGCAGGAAAGGGCTAGAGCTCTTTTCCCAGCCAGGCTGACTACTCACCACAGAGGGTCCAGGTGGTGAGGGGGAGTGGAAAGACAGATTCATTCCAATCTCTTTCCCAGGGTGTCTTATTCTCTGGGGCTACCTCCCCAACCCAGGATTCTTAAGCCCAAGGAGAGAGCAGATCAGCTAGGTCCTTGGGAAATGGAGCCCTACTACGAGCCCAGGTCCAGGAGGGTGAAGGCAGTTGGCACACACCCTCAGCTCCCCTCCACACCGTCCTCTGCTCTCTTAGTGGGTCAGCTATTCAGGGGATGCTGAAAGGGACCCGGAGGACCCCCTAGGATTTATCAGACCGTGGTTTGAACCAACTCGAGCTAAGAACCAAAGTGATAACTCAGCACCTCAACTCAAACATGGAGCCCAGAGGGAGGATCCAGAATCACCAATCCCTCATGAGGTTTTTGAAGCTTTTTTTGTTTTTTTTTTTTTTTTTTTTTTGAGACTAGGTCTTGCTATTTTTGCCCGTGGAACCGCAGGCTCTCGTTGCCCGGGGTACCACAGACTCAAGCAATCCCCAGCCTCAGCTTCCCAGGTAGCTGGGATTACAGGCGCGCGCCACCACACCCAGCTATTTTTTTGGAACTAGGTCTCACTATGGGCCCCAGGCGGAACTCGAACCGCGATCCCTAGCCCCGGCCGTGTCATAGGCTGAAGCTTACAGGCACAAGCCACCGTGCCCGGCAGGTTTTTGAAGCTTTTAAAACACATGCTCCCTTTTGGGAAATCTCATGCCATCTTTCGAAAACACTTCTAACTCAGAATGAATTAAGTCCTGTGACTCAACATAAAGGAGACAGGGGCCTAGCTGCGCCGCTTGTCACGGGCCCATCTCGGGCCCTCCCTGTGGGCATCAGCGCAGGGTAGAGACCTCACGCACAGGCTCCTGTGTCTCCCTAGCCATGCAGAGGGCACTTTCAGAAGAGCAGCCGGAGACAGAAGACCTGTCCTTAGACAGGTCAGCCCACTTTCAGAAGAGCAGCCAGCCCTTCCGGTCACACTGTTCTTAGACAGGTCAGCCCCCAGGTTGCCAGGCTGGTCGAGGCCTTCACTTGGCAAACCTCCTTCCTGGGGTGGGTCCCCGGCATGCTGTTCTGTGGGCATGGCAGCAAATGGGTGCCTGTCACCATCCGTAGCTTGGTCCTCTGTTACTTTATTCATTTATTTATTTTTCAGAGCCAGAGGGGTGACTTGGAGGCCCAGGAGTTCCGGAGGGAGACTCCTCCAGGACACCTCTTAAAACGCAGGCCTGTATCCCACATGCCTCATGGAATCGGAATCCCCCTTTTTAACCAGGTCTTCACACCTGTGTGTGGGAGTGTGGGTGTGGGTACGCGCACAAAAGGGTCTTTCAACCCAAACATCACCTCCACTACACACGGACTCTGGGCCTTTTGTGGGTGCCTCACACAGGCACGCACCAACGACAGAAAGAGGATGCTCACAGCCCAGCTCACACATGCCTGTTTCAACCCAGTCTGGCATTTCTTCATTTCTTTGACAAGCCAGGAGGAAGAACAAAAGCAGAGGTCCTCTCAGAGACAAGGGGTGGGGGGGATGATGGGGGTGTGGAAGTTCCAGAGAGGGGAGGACTCCCGCCTCCACACTCCCACCCTCCCTGTCTCTCACCCTCATGTCCTTCCATCACAGTTCTTGGGATGTCAGGGAAGGTTCGTTGACTGCGTGAATGAAGAGGGAACAGGGCCAGACTCCCTGCACCGGGTCCAACTGGCAGCTCCCCACTGAGACCACGTGAGGGACGGGGCCGAGACGACTCTCTCCCA
The DNA here is from genome assembly GCA_004024945.1 of Uropsilus gracilis. Classification (NCBI taxonomy): domain Eukaryota; kingdom Metazoa; phylum Chordata; class Mammalia; order Eulipotyphla; family Talpidae; genus Uropsilus; species Uropsilus gracilis. The sequence continues at coordinate 10,277 of PVHY01014506.1, read as the reverse complement.
CCTAAGAGCACAACTGGCTGCTGCTCTCCTTCCCACCCATCCTGCCCAGGTCAACTTCACTGTGAGAAGAGGAGGTGAGACGTCCGGCCTGCCCTGGGAACCCCACAGGAGCCCAATTATTTACTGGAAATAGTGAGGGATGAATTCTTGGCGGCTTCAGTCCGTGGAAAGGAGAGAGAAAGAGAGAAAGAGAGAGAGGGAGACACGGCTCAGCTCAAATCTGGTTTTGATCAGTTCCAACCCAACAGGCGGCTTGTTAAATCTGAGCTGAAGAGGCCTCCCTTCTGGAACCCCTCACCATCCCATCCCGGGGCTGGGAGACCTCTTGGAGAGCAGTGAAACCAACCCATCCGTTTTACACATGGGGAGATGGAGGCCTGGAGGAGCCTCTCCAAGTTCACTGTGGTTGCTGAGATCTAGAGGTCAAGCCGGGAGAGGGGTGTCCTGATTCTGGGGAGCTCAACACCATAGTATGGTGGTGCTGTACAGCTCCTTCCTCCTCTCCCCCACCCCCTCCCCCCCGATTTCCAGTGTATTGCCCCATTCACACTCAATGCTTCCATCAAGTTTTCCTGGACACAGTCCTCCTTTGTGCTGGGAGGTGAGGGCAGGAGGAGACCTCTGGGCCTCACTGGTCTCATCTGTAAAATGGGTATCCAGTACAATGATGAGGGCAAACCTCTGGTCAGTCTGCTTCTTGGTAGACGCTATTTGCTGAACTGGACTGGAATGTGCCTTCCTACAGCCTCATCCTCAGGCACCACTCAGCCCCACTTTACCAAGGCTTGGGCAGCCAACAAGGGTCAGCGAGGTCAGTGGGCCTGGCTCAGCTGTCGACTTCCCTTCAACACCCTTTGATCTGCCGCCAGCCCCGGTGGCTGGAGCCTGGGCTGGCAGGCCCTGCCAGTGATGGATGTGCCCGCCTGGCGCCCCACTGGGGAACACATGTCCACACTCACAGGTCCTAGGGCCCCTGCCTGGCACTGGAAACCCCCAGCCTTGGCCCTGTATGACTCCCTTGCTCACACCCAGCCCTCTTGTCACCTTGGCCCCCTTCGTTTCCCCCAAGCACCTGTCCTGATGTACAACCCTCCCAGCTGGGATCAGGCACACAGTGCCTGATCCAGCACACGATGGGGTCACTGTGGCTCTCGTTGTATTCCTACCATGGCCACACATGTGTAGTACCTGCACAGGAATGGCCCCAGCTACAGAGGCAGCCACTGTGACTAAGAGAGGCTGTACTAGAGCAGCATCACAGTCCCCTTCTGTTTGCTCGGACTCTATGGGGCTCAGCTGAGAGGATTCCAGAAACTCTGAAAGTCCCGGAAGCAGCTCCAGGAAGAGGTTATACTTAATTCCAATTTCAAGGCCTCTCGAACACTCAGGATCTTCGAACAGAGAGATGCCTTGCCGAGGATTCTTGGCGGGCACTGAACATACCACCTCACTCCCAGAGCCTCCAGACTCTGCTTAAACACCCCCAGGGGTGGGAGCTCCCTCCCTCCCACTTCTGGCAGCCCCTACCCTTGTGGGACAGCTCTGGTGGCAGGATGTCTTTCACCACAGACAGCACCCTGCGCCTCCCTGTGACCCCTTTGAGTCTGAAGATGGCAGTCAAGGCCTCAGGTCTTTTTCCTTCCAGGTGGTGAACCATGGACCAGCATGGGCCGGGGGGTGGGGGGGGGCAGGGGGGCAGACATCCACAGCTGGGATAGGCAGGGAGGAGGCCGCAATAAGACAAGGAGGCCTGTCAGGAAGTCCCGCCCCACCTGCCCCAGCTGTGTGGCTCCCACTAAGTCCTCACCCCTCTCTGAGCTCCATTCACCATTTGGAAATTGGAGAGGGCAGCTGAGGCCTGACAGGCTGCTGGCTTGCTCCGTGGGGCCACGGTGAGGGGCTGTGGGAACCTCGGGTGACCTTTGGCTGCCCTCATCTCCCCAGGGGGTTGCTGGGCCAGCAGCTCCTTCCAAGCCCTGATTAACAGCTGGGGCGCACCTGGCAAGCAGATGTCAGCTCCCCATAACCCCTCCTAGGTCCTGTGTGTGCGCGTGCACACGTGTGCGTCTGTGTGCATGTGGGCAGACGCTTATGTGTCTGTGTGTGGCTGCACTCATGTATGAGGCTGTGTGTGTGCAACTGGGAAGTTGGGGGAGCCCTAAATGGGGGTTCATGGATGGGACTGGCTGTACAGGGGCTTGTGGTGGACCCCAGAGTGAGTGTCCACTGGGTCCCTGAAAGATGCACTTCAGTGCAGAACCTCAGCAGGGCTGTGCCCCCGAATGTGCCCTCTCTGCCGGTGTGGTGTCCAGCAGAGAGCCCAGCCTGCTTAGCTGACTGGACTGGACTGGAGGGGGGGCGCTGAGTCTCTTGAGAGAATGGGGCACTTGCTGAGGGCAAACAGAGCTGGTACCAGGGTTGGACAGAGGGGTATGGCCTGGACTCTAAGAGTCTGTCTTGGGCTCCAGGGAAAGGGGTACCAGTTCCCCCAGGGAGTCAGTACAACTGTGAGGACTCTGGGAGGTCGGGGTTGAAATCACACAGAGGCACAAACCAGGATGCAGGGAAGCCAGCCATGGTCCCCCTAGTGGGGCTGACTCCTAAACTGAAGTTCGCCCCACTTGGGATGGGGGCAGGGGTCTTGGAGAGTCTAAACGGCTGGGGGGAAGTAGAGCATCCTTTGGTTCATCAGGAGTGTGTGGTGAGGGAGGATGCGGGCAGGTCCCTGCCACCCTGTGAGCTAGTGGCCCCCGCTCTAGGCTGGGCTTAGTGCTTCCTACCAGACTTAGGCTGGGAGGAGGTCAGGCCACAGGAGGGGATCTGGGAACGATTTAATAATTAGGTAAGAGGCCTTGACAGGCAGCCTCTGTGGGGTCCATTAGGGGACCCTGGGGAGGCCTGCGGTGAGGCTGGCCACCCACCAACCCCCACCTCAACCAATCCTCCACTGCCCTCCTTCCAACCCCCTGTAATCCCACAATAGTTCCTTCTACTCCTCCCTCAACAGACCTGGCACACACTCCCTCCCCAAGCCCCAGCTCTCCCCTCCCCTTGTTCTCCCAGGGTACTCAGCGTTGATTGAGCAAAGGGGCCTCAATCACCTTGGAGGTACCCCACCGACCTGACCTGGGCTCAGACAGCTCTTCTCATTTTATTACCGCTGGGGTCCGTGGTCACCACAAACCAGGGCCCCACGAGCCCAGAACAGGCAGGGCTCCTGGGCGACAAGCTTCCTCCCCCCACCTGGTGCCATCTCACAGCCAGTCATTGAGCCAAGGGTCCTACCTTGGCTTCATATTCCTGAGGATGCAAGAGACAAGTATGGGGGCTCCCCTCCTCCCCTCTGTATCCTGGAGCACTTGTCCTTGTGACCCTTGCCCACATGCTGCTGATGGTGGCAGGAGTTTCAGCAGGGCCTTCAGCACCTGGGGCGTAGGGAGGCCTGCACTCAACCTAGAGCAGTGGAAGTGCTTGTGATCGGCAATGGTTCGCTATGGCCTGCTGGTGCGTCACAGCGCATGCGCCTCCACAACGCGGCGGCGTGCACCAGCCGGTTAGTCACAGGTATCCCAGCAGCAAGGTGAGGCCCAGAGAGCTTTAGACACTTGCCCAGTAAATGTGTACAGGCTGCCAGAGCCAGATGGTTCGCAGGTCCCAGAATCCATGATTTCCCACCCCCCTTATCCCATGCTGCCTATCCATTGTGACCCAGTGGCAGGTAAGGGCCTGGGGGTGTGGTCTAGGCTGCGAAGGAGGGTGAATTCTGATAAATGGTCAAGGGAAGAAGGGCATGCCTGGCAGAGAGTTGGGCCTGAACCAACTCCCCATCCAAACTGGATGGTGCCTACAGAGAGGGCTGCCCAGCTCGCTGCGAAGACCTTGAGTGAGGCTGAGAAGAGGGTTTCACTGGGAGACCAGCTGATCCTTGAAGGTGCAGAGACTTAATCCCATTGCTGTCCCAGGATAACTGGAGGCTCCACCCAGGGTGATGCTCTAAATACTGAAGATTTTTCCAGAGGAGGACCATTTCTCCTCCAGGGAGCCCTGGGGAGCCTGATGGCCCCTGTGTGGGATTAGGTCACTGGTGGGATTAGGAGTAGAGGCACAGTGGGAAGTTGAAGAGAGCCCGCCCTCTCTCTACCTATCTCTGCTCCATGCCAGTCCCCAAACAATCCCAGATGCCTCTGGCACAACTAGGGGTTCTCAGCCTGGCAGGGAGCCGAGGCTAGGCCCTCCCTGGAGCTTCTGGCCCTCTACACCCTCCAGCAAGCAGACTGGAGTCTTAGGGGAGATCTTAGGGCAGCAGGACCCAAGCGTGTTCAACCCTTCATCTGGCAGCCAGATCCTCTGGCCCCAAGGGTCCTCCCCTTTCTCCTGAACCCCCTTCCCGGCCCAGGGCAAACACGACTCCCCTGGTGTTCTCGGCCCAGCATGCGGAGCCCCGGGCTGGACAGCCAGTGCCCGGAGCCAAGAACCACAAGCCCAGCTGGAGTTCAGGAGCCTGGGAACTGCTCATCCACGGAATGATGTTGAATCTGTCCGTGCCCCCCTTGTCGGGGTGTCAGAGTGATTTATGGGCAGATGTTGAGAAGAGAGGCTGGGGAAAAATAAGCAGTCTCAGGGCATGTCTCCCGTTTTGTCCCCAGTCACCACCCGGCCACAGATTCCGGACAAAGGTAAAACCCTCACGGTGACCTTGGAGGCCCCTTCTCTCTCTGGTCCTTAGTTTCCTTTGAAACGAATCAGAAAGCCAGTCCCGGAGCTCAGAATTGCCAGAAGGAGCAAGTGAGAAGTCAAAGGTCAGTGCTCAGCTTAGAGTCCAGTCTAAGGCTAGTCATGTCCCCGCCCTTACTCACAAGCCCACGCTGGCTCCCATGCTCCCTCAGTCTGACCCTGCTCCAGTCTGACTTCCTCTCCACCCCCCACCTCCATCCCCATCCCACCCTAGCCCAACCAGAACACTCCCTGCCTGGAGCACTCCCCCCCAGCTTGTGACTTGCTCCCTCACACCCACCTACCTTGTAAGGTCTCCTCAGACAACTTGAAAAAAGAGTATTCCCATCCTCTACCTGCTTCAGGCTGTTATATTCACTTTCTCTGTAATATCTGCCACTTCCTGATTTTAAAGAACCCCAAAGTTTTCATTTTTCACCTATTCCCGTTCTCCACTCTAATGTCGTTTAAAAAAAAGGCTGCAGTGGAAACCTTAGACTGAGTGGGGAAGTAAACCTGTTAACCACATAGAAAACTATGTATTGACTGTGATTAAAATAAAGTTTAGCTCTGGACTTCCTGTTATCCACAGCAATAAAGGAAGTTATGATGAGTCAATTACTTGGCATTGTCTGACTAAAGTAAAACGCACACAATTTGGGAAAGGCGAGTTCTAAGAGAGCCCATCACAGCATTACCAGGGAGAGTGGAGGAGCTGAAAGTACTGCCACCTGGCCGCCACTTTCTCTACTCAGCATGGGCTCTCACTGTGCTGTCACCTTTCAGCAATATTTAGGGAAACCGGGGCTCAGAGATGAGAAGTCACAGGATGAGGTTACTCAGCTAGTAAGGAGAGTGGAAAATGCCAACTTAGACCCGTCAACTTTGAAAGCCCCCAGAAGGGAAACTGAGGCCAGTGCTTAGGCAGAGGGTGGTGCAGGGAAGGGGTGCTGGGAGGGGGGCCTTTATGCAGGAGACTTCCAGGTGAGGCTGTCCTGGATCCGAACTCTGGGGGCCGCAGTGCAGCTGGGGCTAGAGGACTTCCAGCTGCAGGAAGACTGAAACCTCTAAATTGCAAAGAAGAAGTTTGGAGAAAGGGAGCATGACAAATCCAGGACCAAGACCTGGAGGAGTCGACTGGGGCTGCCTGAGGGACCCCAGGCATGTGACAGCCTCTACTCATTCTGCTCCACAGCCTGAGGCTGCTGGTCAGGCAGTACCACAGTGCACTCACTCAGTCTGAGCACCAGTCCCACCCTTTGCTGTGACCCTGAGCCAGTTACCTTCTTTCTCTCTGTGCTCAAAATAATTTTTCATATAAATGAATGTTAATAGCATTCCAGAACCTCCAAGGTAGCCTACCAGATTGTAGCAAACAGAAACATTTATTTTCAGATAGCGGGGAAAACTGGGTAGCAATAGCATCTGCTGGGAGGAGTAAATGAAAGGATGGACCGGGGTAAGCACACCAAAGGTATCAACAGGCTGTGCTGGTAACTGCACGCATCCTGCCTCCGCCTATTGTCCTGCCCCAAGCGGGAGACTGCAGCTGGTCTAGTCTCTTGGGCTTCCCCTCCTGCTCCTCTCCAGGATCACCTTTGTCTAGGAAGGACCCATCCATTGTCTGGAACATCCCCGAGGGCCTCTCCCTGAGTTTCAAGGACACAGCGATCCTGGCTCTGTCCACTTTGTGCTCATCCCCTGGAGAAAGAAACTCCCAGGGGCTATCCTTCATCACTCCTGGCCCAGGCAGGAGGTCAAGGAAGGGTTCCTAGTGGAGGGGAGACTTTGGCTAACTCTACGTGAAATTCAGTTGTCCATGTGTCCATTCATCCTTCCATCCACAGCATTCACTTGCATTGTACCGATTTGTCCACCTACCCACTTTCCTCTCCATTTATTCACACATCACTGGTCCAACAGCTCAGTTACTTAAGTTAAATCACTAACAGCTCGAATCACGTAAGTGATTTGGAGAAGCTAATCCAGACCCTCCATCTCCAAAGTTCATCTTCAGGATCAGAAAGTATGACAGAAGTCTTAGGGTCCAGCCCTCTGCCTCAAGCAGTGACGATTGAGACCCCAGCAGAGAGGAGCCCAAGAATTCTCCCTGCCCCTTCCACCTGCGAACCATCTGGATGACCGCAGAGGAGCTGAGATGTCGAAGGAGGATCAGACCCCACGGGGAGGAGTCAGGGCTCAGGCCTGGCAATATCCACCAGAGCAAGGTCAGATGGGAAGGATGAAACTCCTTCTAAGAGGAGGAGGTGTGAGGAGTCACCTCCCTAGGCAGCTATGACTCTTCCAGGGAAGGGCCAGAACCCAGGGATCCAGGTGGGGAAACCTCCAGCTTAAGTGCAGGAGGGGCTCTCAGCCTTGCCCCCCAAATCACACCACGGAGACAGAAGTCTGCTAAAAGAGCAGCAAAGATCAACTAGAACTCCCATAATGTTGGGGAAACAGAGGGAGCTCCAAAGCTAGGAGGGTAGCCTATGTCCCCAGCATCTGACACAGAGTAGCACCCCTTTCTTAAAATGCAGGTTATCTGGCCCCCATTTCCACAGCATCAGACACTCAGGCGGGGAGGACAAGTCCTCCAGGTAGGGCTGGCTCTGATGCTAGAAATCAAGCACCTCATCTATCACCTTACTTTACACCCCCACAACTGCCCACTGGTGGTGGGGTAAAGCCTGCACCCCCAGCCTGCCATGTGGGGGACACCTCCAAATCAGCCTCCAAACCCCGGAGCACTGGCTGTGGGACACCTACAGTGTGTGGGTCACGGGAGGTGCACATGGTGGTGACCGTGTGAAAGGAGAGGACACAGTATCAAAGACACATGGAGGAACCTGGCTGATGGCAAGGATGCCCACCAGGCCTGCCTGGGCCTAGGGAGCTCAGAGAGGCTTGTGGGGAGCTGGTGCCATAGCTCAGAGATGGGAGCGCTCCCCCACCCCCCCAAAAAGTCACAAGGCGTAGTAGACCTTCAATGTGTTTCCGGGGCTGCTGGGGTCTCTTTCCCCGCCTCATTTTCCTGTCCTATGAAACTGGCTGCAGGTGAGAGAGCAGGTGGGGGCTGTGGTCGCCATGCCTGGAGGACAGACGCTGTAGCCTTGACCCAACGGCTAAACACCCAGCTCAGGGGACTCAAGGCTGATTCCCGCTTCCCTCACATGCGGGTATCAAAGATGAAGGGAAAAGGACCCATCTAGGACCCCCTAAAGCTGGGGTGGGGGGGGGTCAGCTTAGGGCCTTGGCCCCATAGAAGATCTAAGCTGACCAGGCTCAGCTTAGCAGATATAGCTCCTGCTCCCACAGCCAAAGCTCCTGGTTCTTTTCAGTGGGGGTGTTCACCCATCCCCCAGGCCAGGTAAGGATGTCAAAACAGACCAGTTGAGGGGCACATATAGACACCAGCAGGACACGCAAGGTGACTAGTGCTGTCTCAGAGGGAGCACAGGGACAACAGGTACCATTCGGGACCCTCCCTACCAGGGGCAACTGGGAGGCACTTCCCAGAGACAGAGGGCATTGCAGGGTCCAAGGCACTTCCAGGGTACCTCGGGACAGGCAGGAGACCTGAGAGATGATACTTAGGTCAGAGTGGTGCTCAGGAAGGCAGAAAGAAGGGTGGGTGGGTACACGTGTGGGTGTAGGGAGGAACAAGCTGGAGGTTTGGAGGCTGGTTTGGAGGTGTCCCTCCCCCCCCACATGCTAGGCTGGGTACTTATCCTGCCACCAGTGGGCAGCTGTGGGAGGATAAAATAAAGTGATAGGTGAGGTGCTCAGTCTCTAGCATCAGAGCCAACCCCGCCTGGAGGACTTGCCCTCCCCTCCCGACTGTCTGATTCTGTGGAAATGGGGGACTGAGAATATGCATTTCTAACAGAGGCATGAGGGAGAGTGAGCTTCTCATTCATGGAGTCAAGGACCCAGAGGCACCAAGGACTGAGGGGGGGGGTGGGGGAAGGGTAAGTCTGAGGCTCCCGGAAAATTCATGGGTATCAGGTCTGGCCGGTCACTCTGTAGCCAGATCCAAGGCCGGGCAGGGGGCTGGCAATAGAGGACAAGGGGAGGAGCTTGGGGACCACTACCCTGCCAGTGTCCGGGAGCCCTCCCTGGAGGCGAGTTGATTGGAGTCCTGGCCAACCAGCTAGAGCCTCCTCCTCCTCCTCAGACAGCATCCCCATCTCTGGCTGCCACTGTCCAGGGGTCCAGGACTGGGACCAGACTCCACAGTCGGACCTCGGTGGCGGAGCTCTGTGACCTGTGCTCTGTGACCGTCGGCAGGTTACACCCTGAGCCCAGGTCTCGGCTGCAGTGGTGAGTCAGTGCCCACTGACAGAGCCGCTGGGGACATGAAAACCCTGTGCAAACAGCATGCCCCGGGAACACGTGTGCTGCTTCTGCCACTGTCACTTAGCTGCTCCAGGGAAGGGGAGCTTGGCAGGGAGATGTTGTACCCTAACTCTGAAGAATAATGAGCAGTGACATTGCAGGCACCATAGCTGGTCTGTGCAAGCAAATATTTGGGGTGGGACCCCTGGGATTTCCGGGGGCTCCTGGCCCTCAATGATGTGGCTCCTGGCACGGGGCCTAGGGAAGGGCCACCAGGCCAGGATCTGAGCCCTGCTACCTTCCGCATAGACTAAATATTTGGGCTTCTTCTCCAGCCTGGCGGGACCCAGGACCCCCTCTGGTGTGGCCACCCTGGCTTCTGGGGGTGTGAGGAGTGGGGGCGGGGGGAACTAGCCTCTGGGACGAGGCAGGCAGGGGTGGCGGAGATTGATCACAGCAGGCCCTACTTGGCCCAGGCCCCAATTCCCGCCGGTTCCTCAAATGCCAGAGCCTGGAAATTCAGCCTGACCTGGGAATCTGCAGTCGAGGGAGGGGCACCTGCAGTGCTGTTCCCCTGGGCCTTAGTTTCCCTTCCTGCGGAGTGGGAGCAGGGGGAGGAAGGTTGGGTGGGCTGACTGTCAAAGCCCCTCTAGCTCTCTAGTGACTGTGGCCTTCTTCTTGGGCCCCCCTCCCCCTGCCACACACACACAGACACAAGTACACACACAAACACACACACGTACCTGCTATAGAACCATCCTCACTGAGCACTGGGGAGGGAACATATACAATGGCACAATCCCCACATACACAATGGCACAATCCCTCTTGAGTGGGCCCAGGGACCACACAGGTGGTCTAGACAAAGGGTCTAGACAAGGGTGGGTGGGGTTTTGTGGGCGAGGGTCAGCTAACCTGAAAGCATGTCCAGGTAGCAATCCTATTCTTCCTTGACCCCAAACTAATGAAAACTGGTCACTGCTGGGCCGGGCACGGTGGCTCGTGCCTGTAAGCTTCAGCCTATGAAGCGGCTGGGGCTAGGGATCGCGGTTCGAGTCCCGCCTGGGGCCCGTAGCGAGACCTAGTTCCAAAAAATAGCTGGGCGTGGTGGCGCGTGCCTGTAATCCCAGCTACCTGGGAAGCTGAGGCTGGGGATGGCTTGAGTCTGTGGTACCCTGGGCAACGAGAGCATGCGGTTCCACGGGCAAAAATAGCGAGACCTAGTC
>PVHY01014505.1:0-38352 GCA_004024945.1 Uropsilus gracilis | reverse complement strand
GCTTTATAGGCTGAAGCTTACAGGCACGAGCCAGCCTCCCCCACCCATTTCTGCTGCAACATTTTGCCCCATACCCCCCTCCTTCCCTATGCTCCAGTCATAATTATCTCTTCTTTTTCTTCTCTTCCTCTTTTAAATTTCAACTCAAATGATAGCTCTTCAGAGGGGACTCTTTGCCCCCTCCCCCATTTAAATGTGCCCTGCCTTTTTGTCACACCACTTACTTCCTGTAAACACTTAATACTTCAGTTCATGACCTGGTTCTTTACACATGATTCAGTTCAAACAATAAATATTAGTATTTGTTTTTCTTGTAGTTCTTGTAATTACAATAATGGGAAATATTATAATCATTTCTGTATTATCAGGAAGACATTGTGTCTGTCTGGATCACTACCTGGATGCCCAGTAAAAATTTGTTGAATGAACGAATGATTATTTCCTTCCAGAGCTCCAAAAGCACTCGCTGGAAATCAGACAACTCAACTGGGCACTTCTCTGTGCCCCTGAAGTCCTTGGTCACAGGGGAGGAGGTGGCCATCAACATTCCTGCAGCAAATGTAAGCGAATTCAAATGAATGGGAAGTGCCAGGGAGAACATAGGCAGGGGAACCCAAGGTTCCCAGAAGAGATCCACACTTGCCGCAGAGTCCAGGACATTCTAAACAGAGTTTCTGGCTTTGATTTCAGGGCCCAGGCATAAGGATGCAGCTCAAGACTGAGGGCTGGTAAGGGACATCCAAGTCTGTGGGAGACAGTGCAGGTGGTCATGGGCAGGGCAGTGCCCTGAGGAAGGTGGTCATTGGGGTCTTGAGTTGGGAGGTAATTTTGAAGTTGTGGGTTTGGCCAGCCAGTTGCTGAGTGGGCAGGTATCTCCTCACACTCGGATCCTACTCCCCCAGCCCCAAGGAACCGGTTGTGCACCTGGGCTTCCACTTGTGTGCGGAGGAGCAGGCCTTCCTGAGCAGGAGGAAGCAGGTGGTGGCCAAGGCATTGAAACAGGCCCTGCAACTGGACAGAGACCTGAAGGAGCATGAGGTTTGGAGGTGCAAGGGGGTGCAGATACCTTAGACTGACCTTAAAGGAGTACTTGATTTCTAAACCCTCTCCAGTGACTCTAGTCAACACATATTGGGGAGTGAACATCTCAGGGGGAGATATGTCTAAACGCAGGTTCTCAGGGACTCCCTCTGGGGTGCTCTGGTAGAGAGCTGCCACTTCCTGTGGTGGGGCTGTGCTCTTGCTTGAACACTGACTTCAGCAGGCTCTGACTCCGAGGTCCCTCCCCTGAGTCCCCTGAGTGCAGGATGCAGGGCTGTTCCTGTCCTTATATGCCAACCTATGTCCATGTGTGGTCCAGGTCCCCATCGTGGGCATCGTGGCCACAGGAGGAGGTGCCCGGGCCATGACCTCACTCTATGGCCACCTGCTGGGCCTGCAGAAGCTGGGCCTCCTGGACTGTGTGACCTACATCAGTGGAACGTCGGGCTCTACGTGGTGAGTTCCCTGAGGATGGGAGAGCAGAAACAACCAGGGTCCCCAGGGGAGGGGAGTAGAAGCCACTCTGCATGGGGGAGCCCAGTGGGTGTGAAAAATCTGGTCCGGTGGGGACCAAGTGGGTTTCTCAAAGGAAGAAACAGATTTTACAGACAAGTCCTGCTGTGAATGAAGCAACACAGGACACCATTCTCAGGTTTGCTGGAGAGGCACGAGGTAGCTAGTGTGTTTGCTTCTAGGCAACTCCACTGGCTTGTTGGGTGACCTTGAACATTCATTTCCTCTGATCCTCAGTTGACTCACCTCAAAATGAGGGTACTAGCAGTACATTCCGCAGAGGACTGGAGTGGGATAGCCCAGGCAAAACACCACATGTTGGACACATATCAGGGCCCCAAACTGATAGCTGTTTTTACTTCTGTTGTTATTACTTCATTTAATCCTCACAACCACCTCTCAGGTGGTTTCTCATATTATCCCAAGTGGATAGATGAAGCAATTGAGGTCAAGAAGTACTATTTTACCTAAAGACAGTAAAGCCTCCCTTCACCCCATCCTGGCTATGATGAGGTGAGATGTCTCACTGTTAGATAGTCAGTTCTTTGAGTCTTTTTGAAATGTGACTCGAAGACGTAAACTCAGAAGAGTATAGCTGATAGCTGTTGACAAGCACAGTCTTAAAGGCCTTCAGGACAGGCCTATGAGAATTGGAAAGAGGTTTAGAGCTGTCACATGTGGCCACCTGAAATGTAGTCCAAATGGAAATCTAGTCTAAATTGAGATGTTATAAATAGAAAGTACACAGTGAATTTTGAAGACTCGACAAGAAAAATATAAAATTTCATATTGTTTACATTGACAGCATATTGAAGTTATAATTTTAGAGGCATATTAAATTAAACACTAAATTTTTTGCTTATTAACTCTTTAAAATATAGAAAAATTTTAATGACCTATTTGGCTCACATTATATTTACACTGGTGATCTAGGAGAGAAAGACCTGACACATTGTCCAGATCACCTGTCCAGCAGGTGACTGCCACGAGCCATGTTTGGAGATAAATTGGAATGTGGAAAGGAAGAGTTGCAACAACCTGGGCCTTCTACCACCCTGTCCCTTTGTTCTCCCAGGACAATGGCTCACCTCTATGCAGACCCTGAGTGGTCCCAGAGTGACCTGCAGGGGCCCATCAGACACATCCGGGAACACTTGGCCAAGAGCAAGTTGGAGAGCTTCTCCCCAGAGCGTCTGGCCAGCTACCGCCGGGAGCTGGAGCTTCGGGCTGGGCAGGGTCACCCCACGACCTTTGTGGACCTGTGGGCTCTTGTGCTGGAGCATATGCTGCATGGTCAGGTAGGACATGAGCTGAGTTGGGTAGGTATGCACCACCAGGCTGGGCCAGCTCCACACCTTCTTGATGTACGTGCATGTTCTGCACAGAGCGAGAGAGGTTAGTCGTCAAAGAATGTGGAGTATTTGTGTTTTAGGATCTGCCCAACTTTGGGATGCCTCCTTTTTGAGTCAGACTAATTTTCAACTAATTGCCAAGGACGAGAAGTTTCTAAATTTCCCAAGAACTCTGGACTAGTCAGTGTCAAAGTCAGTTGAGTGTACAAAATTGCATCATGTTTAAAAGTAAGTAAGATTACTTGAACAGCTTCTATTTTATTGTCCTGTGATATTTTATTTATTTTGCTATATTTTATTTATTCTGCTATGTTTTATTTTGCTATATTTTATTTATTCTGCTATATGAGATGTCTTCTTCATCTTGAGGGTATTGTTAAGAGCATGGATTCTGGAGGCAGATGCTCTGGGTTCTGATCCCTGTATCTTTTATTAGCAAAGTATCCTTCAGCAGGTTATTAACCTGGGCAGTTTGCTTACCTGTGCAGTGACCAGAATAGTACTTAACCTCACAGTCTCAATGTCATCTTGGCATAGAGTAAACTTTAAATATTAGTTATTGTATTTATTATTATCCGAACACTATTAAGATAAAACTGAGCATGTAATTTTTTATACATTGCTTCTTTAAAAAGTTTAGTAAGGCAACCTCTGAATTTTACATTAACTGATACAATGTTTAAAATCAGTGATTTTTTTTCCTAGACTTACTTTACTATATTTAATTATGTAAACAAAATTTCAAAATCTCTTGAAAACTTTAGACCCAATAAAGCAACTTCAACATGTATAACTATCAAATATACTAGAAGAGGAAGGAGTCTTTGAATATCAGTATTCAAATATTTAATATTTGTTAACAAATATTATGATAATCTTCAGAACCAAGAGAAAGCATAAAACACAAAGAGTAATGTAATGAATATGCATGATCTGACCCACCAGCCTAAGAAATGAAATGTTCTGGAGAGTTAAAACCCCTAGTAGGGCCGGGCATGGTGGCTCGTGCCTGTAAGCTTCAGCCTATGAAGCAACCGGAGCTAGGGATCGCGGTTCAAGTCCCACCTGGGGCTTGTAGCTAGACCTAGTTCCAAAAAAATAGCTGGGTGTGGTGGCATTCACCTGTAATCCCAGGTACCTGGGAAGCTGAGGATGAGAATTGCTTGAGTCTGTGGTACCCCAGGCAACGAGAGCCTGTGATTCCACGGACAAAAATGACGAGACATAGTCTCAAAAAAATAAAATAAAATAAAAATAAAACCACTGGTAGACCCTTACCCAGGCCAATTTTCTCTCCACCCCCAGAGGTTAATTCATCACCATCCTGGATTTAGGTTTATTATCACATGCATATGTATAATCTGTACCCTTTATTATGTAAGATAGAACACGTAATTGTATAACATATTTATAACCCTTTTATATACTTTATATTCTTTATTGCATGTATTTTTAAAAAAAATATAAATCTTTAAGAATATATAATATGATTTCACAGATAGTTTTGTACAAGTCTCCTGTGCTCATGTGTTATGGAGATTCACCCAGCAGTAGAATGTTAGGTCAGAGGGTGTTTACCTCTTTTATGGCTATTACCTGTATGTCTCCAAAAGGTTGTATTAATTCACATTCCTTTCACCAGTGTATCATATTTTCTTTTTCTCTACATACTTTTCAGACTTTTACATTTTTGTTCATTTTATGAGTGTGAAATGAAATCTGGTGGTTTTGTATACCTCAGTTTTTAGTGAGACTGATCATATTTTCAAGTACATTTGAGGTTGAATTTCCTTGTCCCTGGAGTCTACTCAAATAATTTTCCTTTTTCTACTCATCTTTTTGATATTATCTTATTGGGGTTCTTTATGTTTTCAAGATGATAAATTTTTTTTATCAGGTCTAATAGATTTTGATGCATATCAAGTTATCGTTCTTTTCCTTTGTGGTTTGTGCTTTGAGTGACTTCCTTAAGAAATCTTTCCCTCCCTAAGGCTTTAAACTATCTTCTTACATATTCTTATAAAAGTTTTAAAGATTTGTTTTTCATAATTAGGTTTTAAATCCACCCACAATTTATCTTACATATCATGTGAATAGGAATCCAATTTTATTGTTTTCCTATGTGGGTGATAAATTTTCTCAAACCATTTAAAGCCTCTTTTCTCCACTGATCTACTTTGCTTCTTCAGTCCTGTGTCTGCTTTCGTCTATTCATGAGCTCTCCATCCCAAGATCACACTGGCTTAACTGCCCTGCCTTCATGATGTAGCTTCGAATTTCAGGGGGTGAATCTATCCCCATCTGCCATTTTGGTTTTTCTTCAGAATTGTCTTGGCTGTGCTGGGCCTTTTATTCTTCTCTGCACACAGCAGAGCCAGCTACTCAACTTCATAAATTCTGGGGGTTTTATTGAAATGGCATGGAAATTATAAAATCAAGTCATTAATTTAAATATTTTTATTTTGTTAACATATCCTATGTATTCTTTGGGTTTACTGCTTTAGTTCATGTTCAGCTTTGAGGGTGCTGTGTTTTAAATAACTGGCTTTTCTGCCTGGTGGCAGTGATTAGTTATTGTAGAGTAGGGGAAATGGTTTTAGCAATTCACTTTATGAGGTACTAGAAGATGCACTTTGGTCCCCAGCTATAAAGAAGACTGTTATTTAGTTACTATTTGCTCCTTCAGTAATGACTTAATGTATGGCTTTCCATCCAAGGTTTGCAATTATATTTTTTAAAGAGAAACTTAATTAGTTTTGTTATTAACAAGAATAAAAGTCTTATGGTATTATTAGATAGCAATGTATTCTTAAAAATGGACACCTTTGAAGTTTTTCAAAATTTTGTCCCATTATGAAAACTTTGTAAATTTTTTCTTAGTTATTATGCTAAATTATTAGCTTCTGAAGATGACATACATTGTATGCTTTTAAGAATGATTATTAGACAATTTTAGTTCTGATTTCTAATTTATTATCTCTATAGTATCCTGATGTGCCAAAAGTTATTTTAAATGTCAGAAAATAGCACCCCACTCATAACAAATCACATTTCATTAATATTAGGTATTATTAGAGAAATTTTAGACCCTGAAACTTTACTCAGAATAACTTTATTATTTACACACTTCTATAATATTGCTTCTAATATAGTTTATATCAAAACCACTTGAAAATACACTAGCTATAATTTGTATATTTTAATCAGTGATCCTCAAACTATCTCTCTGAAACATTTTTCTTTTGCTGGCTACCACTAAATTACTTAGTAACTGCTCACCATTACTGAAGAAGAAACTCAGTTTTCATGGGTTTCATGGGTTTGAGAAGAGAATCTGTGGGCATCAACCAACCCCCTCCCTCCTCAACACATTTTCACATTCACCTATAGAGTAGATTTGTATCTATTATAGGTTATTAGTGTGGGGACTCCAGCCCTATTTGGGGTTTCCTGTGGCCTCTCTAGCACTCAAGTGGGCATCTTTGAGGAAGTGAGGGGAAAATGACTGACAGGAATGGTCTCTTTGCGTGACAGAGGCCCCAGAGAAAAGGGTCCATACCAGTGTGCTGAGACTTTGTGTGGATGTAGGATGAGGACGCCTCACTGGGGAGACTGGGCCAGACCCCCAGCTCACACAGTTAGCTGCTCGCTGGAATCACTGGGGAGACTTTAAAAAGGCACTTGGCTCTGTGGCTTCTGCTGATTCTCAGAAGAGACCCAGTAATCTGCATATAGCAGGTCTTCAAATAAGTTATTTTGTTCAACATCGTTTTGTTATAACATAGATGAGGAAAAGACAACTGAAATACAATGGTGTATTCTAGAACCTGCTTTCTTATCCGTTCATTTTCTTAGAGTTGGTTTCCAAGGATGTATCAATGACATGAGGATTTACTATATTTACGCTCTAAGTCAATTTGATATAAGGGCAATATAGTACATTGGGAACCCTCAAGGTCCAGTCACTGAATGACATACCTTCTAGCTCAGGGGTGTGTGTTTGTGTGTATGTGTGTACTCTCCAGCAGACCAGCCTGGTGTGTGTGTGTGAGTGTGTGTGTGTGTGTGTGTGTGTGTGTGTACTCTCCAGCAGACCAGTCGAGGGCCTGTAGCAGCAGAACCCTCCCTAAAGTGAGGCTCCAGTCAGCCACTACTACTGACTTTGCTCATGCCAGAGATGAACATGCATCTCTTGTCCTAGATAGAATGAGACCCTCTGTGCGCCCAGAACTTGGTGAGCCTATTGGTGAGACTCTACAGAGTCTTCCTCAAAAGGCAAGCCACAGTCCTTCCCTTGTAAGCTTGAAATTTGATTTAAGAAAAAAACTAGAGATAAGCAAGTATGAAGAATTGGGAACAGCTGCAAGCATGCACTGCAGGACAGAAAGAGGAATCCTTGGAGGCAAGGATGTCAGGAAACCCTTGGGTGGGGCTGAAACTTGAGTTGCAAAAAAAGAGGAATCTTAAAGGGGCAGCCTTTGAGCTGGCAGAGCTTACCATGTGTTCTTCAGGAGGGTACCCAGGTCCTTTGTAGTCACCAATACATGTGCACACAGGTCTATATATCAGTGCCCACCCCGATTCCACCAATCACCCCACAAAGATGGGGGCCACAGATCTCTTAGGATGCAGGGGTGGGGGGATCACTGCATGCTTGTCTCTTCCTGGAGACACATGTGCACAACCTGCATAGCTACACATGGGGGCCCTGAATGTGGGGCTGCTCATAACATGGGGGGGGGTGGAGATGGAATGTACACCAACCAGGTCACTGAAACCCTGGTGTGGGAGTGATGTCCTCACCCTAACCTGCCCCTGTCTACTGGGGGTGTGGCCTCCAGGGTGCTTCCAGCCTCACTCAGGTGCATATGTCCTCCCCACAGGTGAAGGATCAGAAGCTGTCAGGACAGAGAGCCGCACTGGAGAGGGGCCAGAACCCTCTGCCCCTCTACTTAAGCCTCAATGTCAAAGATAACAACATGGAAACCCTCGACTTCAAGGGTACAGTTCTCCATCCTGTTCATTCCACCTTCCGACACGCATGCACATGCATACCTGCCTCGGCCACACCCTGAGGGTCCTGCCCCCTTTCAAATGGGAAACTCCTGTGCAGATTGCTTGTCAAAGAGTGCTGGTTCTGGCAGATCAGGAGCTGGTGCCAGTGAGCCCAGGGCAGACACAGGTGGTGGTGGGAAGGTGGGGGTTGGGGCAGGCAGGAAAGAGGTGGGGGCACTATCTTTGGACTTTTCAGAGCTGTGGATCCCCCAACATGCTCTCCTTTCCTCTCTCCCCTGTAGAATGGATTGAGTTCTCCCCCTATGAGGTGGGGTTCCTGAAGTATGGAGCCTTTATTCCTCCTGAGCTCTTCGGCTCTGAGTTTTTCATGGGGCAGCTGATGAAGAGGCTCCCAGAGTCCCGTATCTGCTTTCTGAAAGGTGAGCGCTGTCGACTCCGCTGGCCCTGGCTAGTCCCGGGTCTGCATTGTGGCTGAATTTGGTGCCCTTCCTCAGGTCAGGCAGAGCCCCTGACTGGGGGCAGGTGGGCTGTGGGGAGAGGCCATTGGCATCCCAAGTGGGTACCACGAGCTGCTTGGCCTGCAAGGTGCAGGGGCCTGAGGCTGAGTGGAGATTTGGTCTCCAGCTATTTGGAGCAATATTTTCTCCCTGAACTTGCTGGACGCCTGGTATGACCTCACCAGCTCCGGAGAAGACTGGAAGCAGCACATCAAGGACAAGATCAGGAACCTGGGTAGGGAAGAGAGGCATGAGGAGCCTGAGCTGAGGCTGCCCTCTTAGATGCCTGGGCAGAGGGAGGGAGGGCCAGGCATTTCCAGGTCGCTCACTGGCTGATGTCTGATTTTCTGGGTACAGAGGAGTCCCCTACCTCTTCGGGGTCCTCCTCATGGCTGAAGGCCTCCTGGCTGCAGCCTGGAACAGCACTGGCTAAGGCATTTAGGGGTTTCCTGACGGGCAGACCACTCCATCAGCACAGCTCCAACTTCCTTCGGGGCCTCCAGCTGCACAAGAACTATTGTGACCATAAAGACTTCTCCACCTGGGCAGGTAAGGGCCACTATTTGTGCCCCCAACTAACAAGGCTGGGCTCCTGGGTGAGCTGGATCATGGCTGGGATGAGTTGGACCTTGAGGGTCATAGCATCCTCTCCTGGGGTCTGGTCTGGGGAAGGTCTTGGCAAGGACGGGGGTGGCATGTGCAGTAGGGGAATGACCCCAGAAGTGAGAAGGGGACGTGGAGACAAGTATAGAACAAGGGGTGAGTGGCTGAACTGTGGCAGGGTGGCTGCCCTGACCTTTAAGTTCCCCTCTCCAGACTCTAAGCTGGACTCCAGCCCTGGCCAGCTGACCCCACAGGAATGCCGGCTCTGCCTGGTGGACGCCTGTTACTTCATCAACACCAGCTACCCTGCCATGTTCCGGCCAGGCCGCAGACTGGATCTCATACTCTCCTTCGACTACTCCCTGTCTGCGCCCTTTGAGGTATCTCTCATTATCACAAGGGAACCCCCTGCCACTGCCCAACCGGACTGGACTCTAGGAGTGAAGAGTAGGCTGCTGTGCCATTGGCCTAGAGCTCTCTGATAGCCAAAGGGAAGAGGGTGACAGGTTCTGACTCACAGTCCTGCCAGGATTCTTGCTTGGGAAGAGCTGTGAAGGTGCTGGAACCCTGGGCTCCCAGGACAAATGGACATGGAAGAAACCTGCCACATCCTTCCTGAGAAGAATAGCTGTGCAGAACTAAGAGCTGGTCCTGGCTGGTCCTCATCTCTATCCCATGTCCTCCCTGGGGGCTATGGGAAAGGGCTTTCCTATTGAGGCCCTCTAGGCTCAGGGACTTAGTGAACCCAGCAAGAATAATCCCAAATGGTGGCAGGGTGCTGGGTCTGTGCTTCAACTAAAGATTTTAACCCAGCAACATTCTAGACCACTGGGGTCCCCACTCCCACCAAGGGACTATACAACTTAACTGGGCCTTGAACAGAATAGAACCAAACCAGGTGGTCTTGACATAGAGCAGCCAGTTTGGGCTTGAACAGGCTCGGCCTTTGCTAGAGAGCCAAGCCAGATGACAGGGAAGCATCTGGTTGTCTCCTGCCCGCCCTTTCCTGCCCAGGCTCTGCAGCAGACTGAGCAATACTGCCGGGCCCAAGGGTTGCCATTCCCCCCAGTGGAGCTCAGCCCGCAGGACCAACAGCAGCCTCAGGAGTGCCACCTCTTCTCAGACCCCACCTGCCCCGAGATGCCTGTCCTGCTGCACTTCCCGCTGGTCAATGCCTCTTTCAGGGACTACTCGGACCCCGGTAAGGCAGCCTTTCAGCAGCCTGGTCTCTTGTAGGCTTTTTGGCCTTCTCTAGCATCCTGGTAGCCAGGGTGGGGAGGAGAGGCTCAGGCTCCCTACTCTCTC
Source organism: Uropsilus gracilis (assembly GCA_004024945.1). Lineage (NCBI taxonomy): Eukaryota > Metazoa > Chordata > Mammalia > Eulipotyphla > Talpidae > Uropsilus > Uropsilus gracilis. The sequence goes on along the minus strand of PVHY01014505.1, from coordinate 28,025 downwards.
CCCCCCACCCCCCGCCGGCCCAGTGTAGGACATAGGAGAGTCCCAGCCTCTGCGGAGTCCTGATGCTCTCTTCTTTGTCATGATCCCAGGCTCCTTTGGCCTCCCTCCTCCTTAATCCCCCAGCTACACCTGAGCTCCCCTGCTTTCTGCCCTGGGGGTGGTGTGTGGGACTTCCTAGGGCCTGGCCAGCCTGCATGGCCACTGCATGGCCACCTCTGTTCGGGCACCGGTCATGTGAGGAGCCCTCAGGACACTGTAGGTTAGACAGCCTACAGAGAACCCCCAAACCTCTCTTAGATTCCCCTAAACCCACCTAGGCTTTCATGTGACCTCTTGATCATCCTACCCTAATTCCGCCTGGGATCTGTTCTCAGGAAACCTTTTACTCCTGGGCCCCCAGAGTCTAAACCTTCATCACATTCCTTCTAATCTTCACCTTCCATAAGCTGCTCAGACTTTTATCTCATTTTTGGTGGGGAAAACTAATTTCTGCCTTTTTGCTTTCTGCCTAGCTTCCTAGCTCATGCCTTAATTCCAAACCTTCTAGCTTTATACTCTTCTTCTTTTATTTTTTTAATGGAGGTGACGTTGGTTTACAAGGTTGTTTAGCATGCAGAGGTATAGCATCTCTCCCTCAAGAAGCTGCCAGCTTTGTTCTCCACACACTCAGCCCACATCTTGCAATTCTCCTTCTCAACAAATATTGGCTCTTGCAAAGCAAAAACTCTTGGTTTTCAGAGTCTTCTTTGGACCATGAGGTGTTTTTTTGTTTGTTTGTTTTGATTTTGTACAATACATGATTGCGTAATTGTTGATCCCCATGGGAATATCGGAATATCCCACCCAACCACAACCCCTCTGATCTCTTCACCTCCTTTCTTTTTGTTGCCTGTCTATGTTTAGTGTTTTTTTTTTTTTCTTTGTCTTCATAGGCCAATCTGAGCACCTTTGGTGTGTATCAATGCTTCTTGTTTCTTGGTTGCTGTTATCTCTGTTGTTTTTGCCTCATTTTGTTGCTCCATCCTGTTATGTTTCAGGTCTTTGGCTTTGGGGTCCTGATTCCCAGCCTTATGTTTTGGTAGAGCAGCTCCTCTATGGGGACAGCCATCAGTTGATGGTAGGTCTCCTAGTCTCCTCCTTTGGAGCTTGGCTGTTGGGCCACTGCCATTCTGCAGGCGTCCTCCTTCTGCACAAAGGGGGTGTACAGTTCCTTATTGACAGCATCTCGGTGCCAGGTTTTTGGTCACAGCTCCCCAGTGATTTACTAGGCATAGTTCTTTCATATTTGTTCTCACAGTTCAGTGCTCTGTGGTTCTTGTCTTGCTCTTTTTGCATTCTGCCTGAGAGACATGTATTTTAGGGATCTTTCTTGCTGTTTCTCACCTCTTCTGTTTCTGTGGTTGAAGATCTTCTCCAGGTACTTATAGCTGGTGTGGGCTCATTGGAGTGGAGGCAAACTGAGAGGGGTCAGTGGCGAACCCCCACTCCCGACACCTCCCCCACACACACTGCACCCTGCTTCTTGGCAAGACTTGGGTGTGTGGTGCCCTTGCTCCTGCCGGTCCCCGGCCCTGCCCCACCCCCACCACGTGGGGGGGGGGCGAAAGCCAGTCGAGTGATGGATGTGGCCGATGTACATCATGAGTTTTAACAATCCACCCACTCATTGACTGTTGTTTGAGCTGTTTTCCACTTTACCCCTCAAGCAATATAGCATGCTCCTGTGGGGCTGAATAGCTGCAAGGAAACTTGGAAAGCAGCAAGCACTCCCTACCTCAAAACAGTATCCTACCAGCCCCATTTCTGTTTCTGTGAAAGGACACAGGCTGGGAGAAAAGCAAGGAATCCCTTCAGTGGGAGGCTGCTGGGTCCTGCTCCTAGTGCCTACTCCTAGCCCTTCTCCCCTCTGGGTAGGTGTCCGACGCAGTCCAGCAGAGCTCCAGGCTGGCCAGGTGGATCTCACTGCAGCCACTTCACCCTATGCACTGTTCAACATGACCTACAAGAAGGAAGACTTCGACCGCCTGCTGCAGCTCTGTGACTACAATGTGCGGAACAGCCAGGATGCCATCCTGCAGGCCCTGAGGGCCGTTCTGAAGCAGCCAGCTCATGGGGCCCGACCTCCTGGGACACAGACTTGAGGTTGCTTAGGCTTTAGGAACCCAAGGGCCACTCTATGACCTTCCTGGGGCTGGGGATTCAACCCAACTGACTAGCAGTCACAGCCTCTCTCAGCTGGAGTTCCCAGGTTCTGCCAGGCTTGGGTCCCCTCTTTCCCCTTCTTGCTGGCCAGAGCAGACTGCCTGCCACTCAGAGCTCTCTCCTTCACCCCCATAGGTGACTTGAGAGGACCTGAAAATATACCCCTTACCAGATGGGTATGTTGAACAACTCATCTGATCAGATATTCACACGTAATTATTTTCGTGCCTGATCAGAATGTGACTGGGGTACAAGCTATTTCACACCAGGAATGGGGTGAAAGGGTGGCCTCACTGAGAGGTAGTTCCAAGCATCGGAATTATGGTATATCCTGAGTCTACTCTTCCTCCTTCTTTACTGCTTTTAAATAACTTTAGTATAATATAATCTTTCTATACATATGTATATATAATGTGACTATATGGGTGATATATATGTGAATATATATATCTATCTTCTATGCATCTTAAGTAGACAATTCATAGACTTGTGTAACCATCACCAGAACATTTTCATTATCCCCCAAAAAAGAACTCTCACCTCTTAACTGTCAACTTCAACCTTCCCCATTTCCCAGCACCCTAAGCCCTAGGCAGTCACTAATCTACTTTCTGTCTCTAAAGATGTATCTGTCCTATACTTTTCTTATAAATGAAATTCTACAATGTATAGTTTTGATGTCTGGCTTCTTTCACTTACTAATGTTTTCAAGATTCATCAGTTTGTAGCATTCATCAGTACTTCATCCCATTTTGGCTGCATAATAGTCAACGGACTTCTAGCTTTAGTTCTTAATTTAAGTATTTGATTAATTTTGAATTAACTTTTGTATGTAAGTTAAGAAGGGGAACAGCTTAATTCTTTTATGAGTGGACATCTCATTATTCCAGCATCATTTGTTTAAAGCTACTGTTCTTTCCCCCACTGATTTAACTTGATACCCCTGTTAAAAATTAATTAGGTAGCTAGGTGTGGTGGTGCATGCCTGTAATCCCAGTTACCTGGGAGGCTGAGGCTAGGGATCACTTGAGTCCATGGGTTTGGGACTACCCTGGGTGACATAGCAAGACCTAGTCACTAAAAAAAATTAGTTAGGTGTAAATGTGAAGGCTTATATCTGAATTCTGATTCTATTTCATTTGTCTGTTTATTGACCCCTATACTAATACCACACTGTTTTGATTACTATCACATTGTAGTAAGTTTTGAAATCAGTATGGATTAGTACTCTAGCTTACTTTCCAAAGCTGTATTGGCTATTTTGAGTCCCTTGTATTTTCACATGAATATTAGTTTGTCAATTTTGTGCAAAGAAGATAATAGAGTTCAATGAGAATTGAATTGAATCTATAGGTGAATTTCATGGTATCATTATGTTAACAATTATAACTCTTCTAACTTATGAACATGTGATGTCTTTCCATCTAGTTAAGTCTTTAATTTCGTTGAAAAATATTTTGTACTTTTTAGCATGCAAGGTAACACTTATTTAGTGAAACCTATTCCTAAGCATTTTATTTTCTTTGATGACATTGTAAATGGAAATTTCTAGCAACTTTATTTTTGGATTGTCATTGTTATTGTAGACAAATATAATTGATTTATATATATATTGCATCCTGAAATCTTGCTGAACTTTTTTTTTACTAACTCTAATGGTTTTTTCTTTCCTTTCTCCTCCTTCCCTCTTTTCTCTACTTCACTCTCTTTTCTGATGCCTTAGAACTTTCTACATACAAGATAATATCATCTGCAAATACAGATAGTTTTACTTCTTCCTTTATGATCTGAATGCTTTTTATTACTTTTTGTTTTATCTTGACTCTAGAATGTCCAGTGTAATTGTGAATAGAAGTTGCAAACATAACTTGTCTTGTGCCTAATATTGGAAAGCATTCATTCTTTCAGCAATAAGTATATAGTTTTTTTCCTTAGATGCCCTTTAGTAGGTTGAGGAAGTTCCCTTCATTCCTAGTTTGCTAAGTGTTTTATTATGGAAGACATTGAATTTTGTCAAATGTTTTATCTGTCTGAGGTAATTAGATCATCTTTGTCCTTTTTTCTACTAATGTAACTTATTATAATACAATCATATGTCACATAACACATTCTATTTATTCCAAGATAGAACCATATAGGAGGGTGGTTCCAAAATTCTTTTTGCATAGTGATGGGGTAGTTGTTATAATATCGCATTATATTATAATGATGAAAACCAGTGAAAGTGAAAGCAGCAGCAGCCCCAAAATCTCATGGTGCTGCATTTCTTGATAGCATCATTTTTCTCTTTCTGCTAGATTAAATCTTATGCTACTTATCATATGTCCTGAGAGCACAAAATCTAGTACTAATGTTTTCAGTAAAAGACTATGTCCGGTGATTGACCTGGAAACAAAATTGAAATTGATTAAGCACTACAAAAGTGAATCAGTGGTGGTTTTTGCTTGCCAGCCAAGCATGTCCCATTCCAACACAGCTACGATCTGGAAGAACAATGTGACAGAAGCTTTTAAAGCAAATTCGTTGAAAGTAACAAGGCTAGCAAAAGTTCTAAAGGGATGTGTGTCAGATATAGAGAAACTTAACAATCTGAATTCAAGAATGGAGATAGAAATATATCCCTCTCAGCATCATCCAAAGCAAAAAGTTTGAGATGTTGGAAGAAAGATCTGTGCCTCTCTACAATTTGAATTTACTGCTAGTCATATATCAGATGACTGCGTCATGGTGTCATCATGACAGATTGAGACAAATGGACCATTCATAATCCAGTCTGGGCATGCATGAAAACAAATGAAACTACCCGAATGACTGCATTTTGCCCTCTCCTGTTTAATGTGAGAGTTGCTTCCTTAATCCTGCCCTCCTGCCCCACCTTATATAAAGATGAATGGTAGTAATCCAATTGTCCTCAATTCTGAAAGCACTCTTCACTTCCTGGAACATTCTGAAAATCACTTCACATAAATCCAACTCCTAAGCCCCTCCTACTCACTCACTGAGACATTCCCTGACTCCACAGTTTTATGATGCCCTTGGCTGCTGCAGGTACCAATATGTCCAAATGTGGTCAGTCACAGTGATGTTTCAGTGGGCTTTGGCTGGGGAGCATCAGCAAAACTTGAACACGATCAGGACACTTAGAAGTGGTAAAGTCAGGACTAACATTAAAGGCTTTAAAAATCAATGCTGCCCTACTCGGTGTCACTGGGCACTTAACTTGTTGCATACCTATTATATCATGAAGAATTGAACTAAAGATGGCCCACCATTGCCCTGGGCTACTGAAGGGGATCTCTGGGTCGTTTTGCCTGATGGCAGTGTCTCTGTTTGCAAGAATGGATAGACAACTGGACTGCTTAACGGTATGTTTTATGACGTGAGTCCAGATGAATTCTGACTTCCAGGAAGCCGGGACTTGGGATAAGTCTGATCCCCAGGGGAGTTAGAGACTGAAGGTCAAAACCACGTGGGCAGTATATAGTCATAGCTCGGTAAAAACCTGGGATACCAAAGATGCTCATGAACCCCCCGACACATTGTCAGTATTCTTTGGGTACCATCACACATTGTGGGCAGAGGGAGGTAACACATCAGTGATTCCATAGGGAGATGATGACTGAAAACTCAACACTTGGAACTTGCTGGAATCTGCCCTGTACATCTCTTCTTTTGGCTGAATTCACTTTATATCCTCTCACTATTAAAAAACCCTGTAGTTCATGAATGTGGAGAAAAAGCAACCCTCCTAAACTGTGGGTGGGAATGTAGACTGGACCAGCCCCTATGGAAAACTATGGAAGTTTCTCAAAATACTCAAACTAGATTGCATATGATCCAGCAATTCCACTCCTCAGGATCTATCTGAAGAATACTAAAACACTAATTTAAAGGAATATATGCTTTCCTGTATTCATTGCAGCACTGTTTATTTATGTAGTTCAATTATGGAAACAATCTAAGTGCCTGATGACATAGTGGATCAAAAAGATGTATATATTCACAATGGAACTTACATTGCTATTTTAAAAGGTGAAAGATTTATACGATCTGAAGAGAAACCAGAGTATACATTGCTATTTTAAAAAAAATTGCCATTTGCAACAACATGGATAGAACTGAAGGAGATTATATAAGCAAAATAAGGAGAAGGAAAAATACTGAATGGTCTCACTTATATGTGGGTTATAAACAAAACAAAGGATAGAGCAAAATCAACACAAACTTTGAAATCTGACTGCAGAATTCAGAATACCAGAAGGGGAGTCAGATGTGAAGCAGGGTGGGGAGTAAAGGGGCAGGGGGACCCAGGTGGAGAGTTACGGCTACTTTGGTGAAGGGTATGATGTGGTAACATAAAACTTGAAGAGATGTGAATCTATAGCCCTTAGTCACATACAGTGTTGTAAACCAAAATCAGTACAATTAAAAATGATACATATATGTTTTTTAATGCACTGTAATAAATAATGTGCTGTCTTGAGTTCTGTGGGTCATTCTAGCAAAGTATCCACCTGGGGCTGGTCATTAGGGACTTCAAAATTTGTGGTCAGCTGATGTGAAGTGGGGGTCATTCTGGGGATGCTGGGACTTGTCCTGGTGTCTGAAGTGAGGGCAGCCTTGTGGAGACTGTTCCTTCAGACTGCAAGGTTTGCTAGGCTCAGTGTTTCAGGGCAGACTTGGCAGTCTGGAAGACTGCACCCTTCAACCTTGCAGTTTGGTCAAATTGGGGCACTTATGCTCTGAAGAGTGAGAAGGTACATAAGTAGAAAATAGAAGACGTGTCCCATTTGGGGGACTTGCAATAGAACTAGAGGACCAAGGTGAATGAGTCCCATACCCCTAGAGGTTCAAGGTCACCTCTGGGAAGAGAGTGTGCCTATGTGTGTGTGTGTGTTTGTCTCTTTCACCCACCCCCTGACAGACTACTCAACACCAGGCCTCCTGACCATCCAGGCCAGGAGGTTCCATCAGCCCCACCTTGAGCTAGGTGAGGACCATGACTCCTGCAGCTGTCAGGCCCCACCCATAGGCTCCCACAAGGATTGCACAAGGTTCTTCCTGAAGCTTGTGGACCTTTTCCCAAGGGGAGAAGAGGCCCAACAAGCTCATTTGTCACCTGTTCCAAGACTGGTTGGCACACTGCCAGATAGGTGGTGGGTGAAATGGGAGACATTCCTTTTCCCTAATCAACATGTAAGAATGGTTCTAGAAAACTTACACTTTCTATTTAACAATGTACAGGACAAATGAGACTCATATAATTTACTGCTTGATAAAATTCAACACTAACTTAGGATTTATGGAAAGCTCTATATTAGGAATATCTTACCTCATGGTTAATTCCTCTTAGTTGAATCTGTGTGTGATTTGGGTCTGAGCTGCCCAGGGTTGAGGGACTAAGGGAATTTCAGAGCTGTGGGAATTTCAAGGCAAAGTGGGCAAGCAGAGATAGCTTGGTCACCCTTTCTAACACCTGGTCTCGAGCAGGAAGCAAGCTAGCTCAGTCCTGTCCAGGGGCTGTGACAGGGAAAAACACCCCCAGGCTCTTCACCTTTAAGTAGTCCAGATATCCAGCAACATGACCCAGTTAGCACCTTGAGACTTAATAATCAGAAAAACAATGTGCTCCCCTTGTTGAAAGGGCTAGAAGAAACAGGAGGAAATGTGGTAGAGAGATCCACCAGGAGCTGTGGAGAGAGGAACTACAAGCATTTGTCTCCCAGCACAAAGTCCCAGGGGTCAATGCTACCTCTTCTCCAGTTCCAACTCTTCAGAGAGGGGTCTGGTCTGCTGGGAATAGCCTGGAACAGGCATGGGCAGCGACTCACCTTTGGTGGGAGAAGGGAAGACAACAGCCATACCACAGCATTGTTATAAGGATTACACAGAATGCCATATGTAAAGAAGTTGCCATATCTGACACATGGCAGATTACTTGATAAATGGCAGTGATGAAGCAGAGAAATGCTCACAGGGGCATGGGGACTGAGGTCAGACAAGGCCAGACTCTTCCCCAGCACATACACTAGATCATAATGACATGTAGGGTTAAATTCTTTCCTTAGAGTAGAAACTCCCAAGGTCCTTGCTCAAGAACTTGTTAAATTTAGGAGATGGGTCCAGAAGGTGGCAGAAAGCTCTAAGGGCTTAACTGCAAATGCCGTAATATTCACATTTTTTGCTACATTGTTGTGTTTAACTTGCAATTCTGCTTCTGTATGCCTGCCTACTATAAAAACCACTCTTCCCTGAAGGTCTGCACTGTTCTCTCCCTTGAGCTGTGTCAAGGAAGCACTGCTGGTTGGATCTAAGATAAGATCTGCAACTCTGGCATGTGTCTATAAATTACAACAGTAATTTATATTTTTTATGATTATTTTAGTGAGGGGTCAGCATCTTGACTGTGTGATGGAGCTGAAGCACTTTTATTTGCATAAATGAACATTAGTTCTTACACAAATTAGTTTGGCATTGTGACACTTGCTACAATGCCTGGTTTGAAAAGCCAATAATGATTGCAGCTCAGGAAATTCGCCACTAGGTGGCTGTGTGGTCAAATGACTATTGTCAGGATCAAAAAAAAAAAAGGACACAGAGGCCTGGGCGGCAACAAGAGGATGCAACATACTCATTCCTCTGTAAATCTTTATACAAAAATTGCTTTTGTACAAAATTGCTTTATAAAAAAATCCACGCAGCAACCTCAAATATTAGTGTCAGCACTTCCATGCTCATTCAATGAGGGACATCATTCAGTGCTAAATTCAAAGACAAAAAGCCTAACTAAACTGAACTGCTCTCTGCCACCCTCCCCCAAACCAGGCTGTCAGCAGTAAAATGGACAAATAAATCTAGGTTTATTCATGTGGTGGAGTACTGTGCAACGACAGAATGAACTACCCACAACAAGAGGGATAGACTTGTAAGCATGCTGTTATCTAGAAGAAACAAACTGGAAACCCTCCTCTTGGGACCCCTGCACCCTGGAGGCTGCTTGTGGGCAGAGCAGGTGGCATTGGGTGACAGTCATCTTGCCACTGGCCACCTAGTGGCCCCACCGGGGCTCAGGAGCAGGCTAAGGCCAACAGAGATGGCAGGAGGCAGGGGTTCCTCTGCCATGTCACTCCAGGGAATGTAGCCCCTCATCCAGTGCTACAGGGAGAATCATGGGGCCCCTGGGGCAGCTCCAGCACCCTGGTTCCTCCAGCCACAGGCAGTAGAGAGGCCCATGGATTTGGTGCCTGAATCCTAGTGTGACTGATCAGTTAAAAGGCATGAAAATGGTCCCATCAGTCACAGGATTGAAAATGGTCCAAGTAGATTTGTAAATGAGGGACCCTGAAAGAGTGGATAAAGCAGGGCAATGCCAGCTTGGGAGCCCCTGCCAGCTTGGAATTCTTGGACACTCAAGCTCTTGCCCCCTGAGCGAAGAAATGATTCTGTTCCTTGCCTCTGAAAGAAGAGCCACTGAGCCCCAGGGCCACTGCACCTGCCTCTGGCCTGCTTCTGACACTCCCTGAAAGGAGCACCAAAGGTCTCAGGTCTGCTGTATTAAAGAGCTGTTTGTTGTTGGTGTGACCAACAACTCACAAAGAATGGTTAACATGGCGTTTCTGTCACTGTCACCAACTAGTGACAAGTAGTGACCATCACTGCTGTTCAATGCTGCCCAGCCCTGTTGGCAGGTACAGACAGGAACTCTGTGATCATGTCACCTCTGAGAGCAATTAACTCTGGTTAATTAACTCTGATGCTGCCACATCTGCTGTTGTTGCCTCTACTATTGTCTGATCCAGTGCTCAGTGCTGCCCCCTGATCTGCAGACCGTTGATGGGGCTGCTGGGGCATCATCTCTGAGGCCCCAACTATGAACACCTCCTGTGGGAGCCTGGCCCACTGCTTGCCAAAGTCTATGAGTTCCAGGCCCTCGCTGACAGGACAGGGCCATCTTGGATGAGCGACCTTTTGTTTGGGCCTCCTGGTCGCCGTGAGGTGAGACACTTGTGGCTTTGAGAGGTCCCTGTTTCTTAGTCCCTGTTTGTTTCTCCTGTTTGTTAGATAACCCACGGTTGGGTTAAATAAACCCACTGTTGTTCCCTGAGCCTGAGTAGTCTTCCCGTTGTGCATGGTGAAAACTTACAGAAAGTGACCTGTCCTCTACCTAGCCACTCTCCTTAGGATACCATAGCCACCCCTCTAGCACTATTTGCAAACCAAGCATAAAAAAAGAGCATTGAATGACTGCATTCACTTTACAGAAAGCTCTAACATTGATCAACTGAATTGTGGTACAGAAAACCAGGGTAAGTTTACCCTGGGGGTCAGGACAGTGAGGGCTGGTAGGAGCAGAAGATTTCTAGGAAGCTGGTAATGTTCTGCCTCTTAATTTGGGTGATGGTTCCATGAGTTCAACTGGGAAAAGTCATCAAATTGCACACGTATGATTCATGCATCTTTTCCATTTGTGTAAGTTTCGGTTAACAATTTGTTTTTTTAAAAACCCTGGGGTAATCAGCATCTGCATATTGGGCTGTGATAACCTTTGATTTACACCCACAAGCAATCATTCTCAGGGTTCTTCTCTGTTAACCCCTACCCGGCAGCCTTAGGCATAGAGATGGCCTGCACTGGCCTGTCTTGATTTGTCCCCTCCCAGGTGCTGGGATTGACCTTGGAGGCAGACACAAAGAATTTAGGCAAAGTGGACAGTGCCCTTTCCCTAGGATCACTCACAGTGCCTGGTGATAATACCTTTCCCTGGAGGTAGGGTTGCTAAGCTTGAGCTGCCAGCCGCCACATCCCAGCAGACAGAGGGGAGCTGTCCGCCTCAAGAGTTGATGAGATCAGCCGCAGAGAAGTGGAGAGAGGCGGATCAGGACAGAGGAAGACTCCTGAATCCTGGTTGCTTTGAATCTCAAGTTCCGTCCTTCCTCGACTTCGCAGGATCTTTATTTCTCAATTTTGTGAGTGAATCTGGCATCTTTCCCAGCAAGATGAGGCAACAAATTGTTCTTTGTGCTCAGCTTACTCCTGATACCTACAACCGAAAGAGTCCTGACTAATCCATTGAGCAACTGGGTGGAGGCAGGGCCACTTACTGGAGCAGGAAGGGGAGGAGGCTGTCTGCTGGTGAAAGTGTCAGCATCCAGTCCATCTCATCTGGGAAGGGCCTGGAAGTTTTTACAACCTGACTGTTGGTGTTTTACATAATCTTTGCCTACGCTGGGGTGATGATTAGCCCCCAAGCTTACAACATGTAATCTCTCTTAAGTTGAGATTATGTTTTTTTAAATTGTCTAATGACTTTGAACCTCCAACCAGTCTACTTGAGAAATATTTCTTCTGGATTTCTTCTGTCAGAAGAAATGATTTCTACTCATAAACCACCCAGGCTAACTTAGTCCAAAGGATGGGTCCTGGCCATTAAAATCTGGGGGAGACAAAACTGGACCACTGCCCTTCAGTGAAGGTTTCAGCTGACTTTTAACTAATTTTGCTCTCAGGGCCACTTGGTGTCACTGTGGAAGCTCCCACAGTCACTGTCCCTGCTCTTGTTCTGCAGCCTCAGTGATGAAGTGCTAAGCTCCAGCTAAGCAGAGGTTACCTTCTTTGTCCCCACAAGACTACCTGGGCAAGCCAGCCATGACCTGCCAGCATCTACTGCTGTGTCCCTTTGCTCCCTGCGGGGTAGCAAGCTGAGAGGCTTTGCCAAGAGCCCCCACAGCTCCTACCCTGGAGGCAGCTGGTTTGGGTTTGGCCTGACATTCTCAGGATTCAGACCCATCTTGGGCTCCTCAGTTTACAAGTTTGCACCTATGCATTGTCACGTTCCCAGAGGCCTGGTGCCAAGGTGGCAGGATCCAAAAAGTGTCCTACTTAGCAGCTCCAGCCACACAGTGATCCTGAGCTACCTTCCTGGGCCTCATCTGCTTTCTGGCCCCTGGAGTAAGGAGACATTTAACCCAGGCCAAACTCTGTCTCATTTCCTGTTCCCTGATGAAGAAACACTGTGTCTTAGATAGAAATGGGGGGAGATTGGGGCTAAGTGCCACAGCCCTTGAAGCTGCTTCTTAGGGCCGGGCACGGTGGCTCGTGCCTGTAAGCTTCAGCCTATGAAGCGGTCGGGGCTAGGGATCGCGGTTCGAGTCCCGCCTGATATCCGTAGCGAGACCTAGTTCCAAAAAAAGAGCTAGGCATGGTGGCACACACCTGTAATCCCAGCTACTTGGGAAGCTGAGGCTGGGGATTACTTGAGTCTGTGGTACCCCGGGCAATGAGAACCTGCGGTTCCACGGGCAAAAATAGTGAGACCTAGTCTCAAAAAAAAAAAAAAAAAAAAAAAAGAAGCTGCTTCTTAAAGGAAAGTTAGGAAAATGCCCCACCTCTCCTTCACGTACAAAGTCTATATTTTTGTTTAAAAAATTGTGAGATTAATATAATTTTAGGAGTGGCAACAGATCTGTAACATTCATAAGAGCCTGTTTTGTAGTGAGCTGGGTTGTTGAAGCAACACTTTCTGGATTGACTGGATTGAGCAGAAAAGGGACTAACGTTAATTGTTACTCTCTCCAAGTTTGACCTCATCATTATGACCCCCATTTTACAAAGGAAGAAACCAAGGTACCTTGCAATAGAATGCTCTGGAGCTATGGGAATCCATTCCTTCCCCAAGAACTTGCACCAGCTCCTTGAAGGGCCAGCTTCACACAATTTGGAACCAAGGACTGCTGGAAAAGCGCTGAGTCTTTTATGTCTCTCTTCATGTCATCCAATACTTTCTTCCATGGACTGAGGAGATATTCCAGTTGATTAGAACTCGCTGTATCTAGGACTGCAGACAAGTCAGTTCCTCTATACAAAACTCACCCCCCTCTTTTTGAGTGAGATGAAGTAGCCTTTTGTAGCCTGAAACCTAAGCACCTCAGCTATGGAACTTGTCCACAATTGACAACCACTGTACCTACTGTGCCCTAGATCCTGCTGGCCGGTTCCATTCTAAGCCTTCTGCCACTGTAACCAGCTCCTGGTGGGCTACTGGTGAAACAAAATGATTTTTGCAATAACTATACCCAGTCTCACTGTCAAATCCCCCTTCCAGACTAAGATTTTTGAGAAAAGACAGTCCTCCTAACCATGTGAAACCATAATCACTTTTTACTTAAATAACAGGCATTGTTACGTGTATTATTTGTGTGTGTGTGTGTGTGTGTGTCTATTTTTTTCTTTCACCACTCTGCCTAAAACCAATGGTCTACAGGTGGATGGAATGCTCACTAAATCCTCATCTTCCAAAACCTAGACACGCCATCCAATCCAGAAATATTCATTTATACACCAAGGGGGTGGTTAGACTTGATATCACTAGTCTGTCTGACACTTCCCATCTCTACATGGCTTTCTCCTTCTATTTCTCAATTAGGGGGGCTTTCTTGTTGCAAAACTTATCTCCTTAAAGGAACTACCCATCTGAAAAACTGAAACTGAAGATGTCTTTTAAAAAAAAATCTGTAGGGCTTCCCACATTCCAAATGATTATCTTAATCTGACAAGCATCCTGCTATTTTAACCATAAAATAGAAAATGTCTTTTCTTTACCAATGCCTTTTCAATAAAAAATAAAAACAAAAAATCAGTCTGTTCCAATTTTCAGCACACATGACTTGCAGAAATGCTTGGTAAGACACAAAAACAATGACAGCAAACTTCACGTGGTAAAATTTTAAAGAATTAAGTCTTGAGTTTAAAATAAATAACCTGGCAAAAATTAGATTGGTTAAGAAGCAGTGGCCACAAAGGTGAAGCTATTAAAAGAAGCCAGAATTTGCCACCCCAAAATATTACCCCCTCTGGTATATTGATTATTTTGACCTTAAGTCACTCAAAAAATTGCAGGTGCAGGAATGATAATCTGACCTTTTTCTTTCCTGAAACTAAAGATCAAATTCCCATGTGGAAGAAGCCATTCCTATACCAGGAGCAAAGTCATATCTTCAGTACATCAGTTCCTTATTTCCTTAATGTTAGTATTTTTACTGGTCATGTTTGTATCTTTCTGGCCCTCTATTCCTTTGACCCTATCCCTCTTATCCTGAGATGCCTCAATTTATTTATTAGTGTCCACTATCTTTTGCTTTGTTGAATCCTCTGCCATGGAAATGTCTAATATTTGTCTTTGTTGTTCTGCCAACAGCCCTAGTTTAACTTGCCCTTATCTTCCTAGTTACTTTCCCATGATTTATTACTGAGGCTCAGACCCCTTAGTTTTGTCACATTTTCACAACTTGCTCCATTTTAAATGTCTTAAAATTTAAAAATGCATTCCTGCCCTACACAGAGCTGACAGCTGGAATGAAACAGCCTTCCCTCACCCACTCTGAACCTCACTTCCTACTCCTATCAATTTTAAGCTTTTTTTGTAAATGTTTTCTAGCAAAATTTTCATCAGTACACTTCTTATTGAAATGATTAACAGAATGAAATCAAAACTCTCAAGATTATAAAACAGCACACTCCTAAGGACACACAGCAGGGTCAATGTGCCAGCCCTCAGGGTAACCATCCACCATTGTTTCCCTTCTCACCACTAGTTACTATTGTTACTCCTGCAAATGGTTCTCGCTAGGTCTTGCCTTTCCTTCCCACCTTCCTTCCCATCCTTCCTTTATGCTCGACATTTACAAAGGCCTGATGGTGTGCTGGGCACTGCTCACACTTGTCCCTCTCCTGGGGAGACAGAAGACCACATGTGCAGAACGAGAATAGAGAGAGGAGCGCTTTCATGGGTAGGGGAGCCTTTATAAATATTTGATTGTGCAGCTATTTAAGTTCTGAACACACTTTACCTTTGGAGCAATCCTGATTCAAGTCGTCCGGGGCCAGATGTTCAGGGATCCTGTGGAGTAAGGCCTGGGGTGGCTGGCCATGTAGCGGCCAGACCTGGCTGGGCCTGGCCAGGGATTGGGGTCTTGTGGGGCTGAGGGCGCTCTCAGCTGCCCAGAACCAGAAATTTGTTTTGACTGAGGTTGATGTTTATTTGCTAGGCTTTTTTTTTTTTTTTTTTTTTTTTTGGTGTCGTAAGACACTGAGCTATGGATACCCCTGCAAGTGTTTCTTAAGGACATTCAGAATCTTCTGGACACACGTCTGAAAAAGCTGTGAGGAAGACCCCTCCTCTGCCCATCAGGCTGGTGAATAGCCCCCCCACCCCACACCCCAGTTCTGCTCCCTGTGGTGTGCAGGGAGGGGCGGGCCCCAGGGGTTCAAGGATAAGCTACCCCCAAGGGCTGGTAGTTCCTTGGAATGTTAATAGAGTTATGGGAATTTCTTTTTTTATTTTTCCAGGTTCATAATTTATTGTATACATTATCCACATAACGAGTCAACATTAGAATCTCTAGGCATGGTGACTGAACAGGTGGCATGTGGTTTAGAATCCTTTTATATTGTGTTCATACCTGGTCTTATTTTAGATTCATAAATGCTTCTCTGGGTTGGTAAGGCTGTCAGTCGGGTCCTTTACCACGGATTAACTTCTGGTGAAGCAGGCAGGGGCCATGTTTGTGTATGATTTCAAGTAAATAGGGAGAGAGTGGAGCACTTTTATTGTATGTGCTTATTTGACCACCACTCAAAATAATCCTAATACTCAGTGGCATATTTTGGGGTGAGACTGGGGGAGGAATATGGGCAAATTCTACTATCCTTCAGCCCAAACTGAAAAACAACAATATATACACCAGATGAGAAATTAAAAAAAAAAAGCAAGCTGAGTAATGTCTCCAGCCTGATGAGAAATAAAAAGCCAAAGTGGCATCCAGAGCAGTCAGGAGGTCGGGGGTCTGGCACCAGGCACATCCAACAGGTCAGACTCAACTCCAGGAAGATGCTAAACAATGCAGACCCAGCACACCCAGCCTGGGATGGAAACTTCACACACCCCCATCCCCCCAGTTCTACTAACCAAATTCATTACCAAATCTACAAATCATTGCACCAATCAGAATGCAACAGACTCGACCCTAATTTGCATAGAGGACCTGCAAGAGAACCTTTTCTTTTGTGTCTATAAGCCCTATCCCATCTCACTCAGTCTGAATGCCATTCACGTACTTTGGGTTAGTGGCTTTGTGTATTGGTTTGTTTCTTAGTTATCACTGGGGGTCTGGCTGCTGCTTCATTTCTAATAGGGCTGTTTAGACTTTAGGGAAACCAAAGCCTCAGAAAAGGAGGGCATGATTGGTGTTCCTAATGAGAGGACGCTGGCTCACTCAGCAGACTGGGAAAGACAGCTTGATACACATTTTCAATGGACTTTTTAAAATACATGTAAACAAAAGACAAAGAGTTTTGTTTGTTTTCTCTTTGTTTTTATTGTGGAGCTGTAATGCATTCTCTTTAAGTTGCCAGACATAGCATTTATTGAACCAAAGATAGGACAGAAATTAGAGACACTAGTCATTAAACTCTGGCCCACGGCTACCTCTCTCAATCCTGAACACCAAGCTGTGTATTCATTTTCAGGACTCAAAGGAGAGATCTGGGCGTGTCAGACAAGAGTCCAGGGGGTGGCTTCACTCTTCCAGAAAAATGAATGCCCAGCAAGAGCCTGGACATCTTCAGCCACTTGGCCTCCTACCCTAACTGTCCCTCCCCGCTGACATATTGAGTTTCACACTTTCAAAAATAGCTCCTGAGCAGTGGGGGCTATCTCTGAGTTTGGCTTCCAGCCCAGATATGCAGGCCTCCCCTGACTAGGTGCTGTCCCACATGAGTGTAATTCTAGCTCTAGGCTTTTCTTGCAGCTCAAGAACATTCTCTCCACCAGACTAGTCCAGATTGTTTGAGACATTCAAAGAGATGTAGCACTCCTTTAGCACTCCTCACTTCACCAGGTTTATCTTTAGGAGGATCCAGTGGCATTGTTCTCACTTTTTTTTTGCAAAACTCCCTTACAATTTCCTGAGAATTCTGGGATGTCTCACTGTTAAGGACCTGCCCGTGCTCCACACAACCTGTCTTGAGTACCAGAGAGGCGGACATAACTAGAATCACTCTACAGGCCCTGGAAGGCTGTCCTGGCCTGGGGACTGCTATGTTTGTCCCACAGAGTCTACAAGGGGATGAAGAAGACAGCAGGTCAGGAAGACACATCAGTGAGTTCAAGAATGCTCAGGACCTGGAAGCTTCCTATCTCCCACCTCTATACTCCAGGACTCCTTGGGGCTCACAGGTATGTTTGCATTTCTGGGGAGAGACCCCTATAAAATGTCCCTGGATCTGGATAAGAAGACCAGGTGATGCAGAATTAAGAGGCTCTTTTTAGTTAATCACTCTCTCTTCTGGAAGAGTGGTTTCACACCCCTATCAACTACTTGTCCTTTCCCGCCTCTGTAGCCAAAAGAGCTGTTACCTAAGAACAGTGACTGCCTTTGGGTACATTCTCTGTGCCCATCAGTCTGCTAGGGAGAACTTAGGACCTCCATTTGAGGAGAGTGATGCTCAAGTAACACAGCTAATTCATGATAAAGATGAAATGGAAGGTGTTTCTATTAATGTGAATCAGAGAAGAGTGGATAAGAGCTTGCATGCAAGGGGGACCTCACAGAGTGCTGACACATAACATGCTCAAACTATGTGGTTTAGCATTGTGGCAGGGATGTGATAAATGTGATCACATACAACTCAGAAGGACCTGGAATCAATGTTCCAGTTTGACCTCCTTCATGGACCCTGCCTATTAGCAAGCGAAGAGAAAACCTTGAATAAGTAGGTCCCATCTGGCATGTTTAGTGGGCTACTGAAGTTGAACATGATCAATGGCTCTCCTGGGTGAGCTGGTGAGTTGTCTGTGGGCTCGCTTCTTTCTGTGAACCTGGGCCTCACCCACAGGGAGCACTTGTCATGGGTCCTCAACCTCCTTTGGACCCTCTGTCTGTCTCATTTTTTCCTGATCCCTGGCTTGGTGGATTCACCCTTGACCTCTACTATGGGCTCACCTTACCTAACCCCAGTAGATCCTCCTTCATTGCTGGCTGTCAACCCAATATCACACAAGGTAACAGAAGACTTCTTGTGATAGGGGGCACCAGCCCCCCACCCCCTCACCCCTGTCATTGTCTCCTGTTTAAGATTCAGATTTCAAGGAAGATATGCTAAAATGTAAGAATGGCATTAATTAGAATTTCCTTTCAGAAAGATACAAGGGGGAGGAGGAAGAAGTAAAACAGTTTTTTTTGTGTGTGGTTTTTTTTTTTTGTGATGTAATAATTCCGGAGCTGTTCCTGGAAGTTGGGAAAACAGAAAGAATATATAGAGAGGTTTGAAACAAAGAGAAGGAGGGAGAATTTTGGTTTCTGCCATTTTATGGAATGAAAATGTAAACCAGGTGAGCTTAGCCACGTGGCCAAGGCCTGGGGCCTGCAGCCTTTGGCTGGTCCAGGCTAGCAGCATGTGTGCTAAAGGCAGTTTGGAGTTTGCAGATTTGAACTCTGTGTTGGAATTTGTTTTGCTGAGTTTGACTTGTGTCTAGGGGTGCTCTGAGTACATCCCATGACTCCAGGAGCACCACAACCCCCAAGTGACTCCTCTCAGTGACAGGGAAAAATGATTGTGAGTCCTCCCCAGCACTTTCTCAGCCTCTCTGCCTCACACCTTCCCCCCAACCCCTAGACACAGGTTTTCCTCTTTTTCCTCCTCCTGACTCTAGCTCTTTTCCAGAAGTCTCCCCCAACCAGTAGGCCTGATCTGCCCCCATAGGCTGCAGGGGGAGAGGCACCCTGTGGCCTGCTAGGAGGTCCAAGACCAGGCCCTGCTGACCTGGCTTCAGAGGTCACCTGAGTCACACAGCTGAAAGGTAACAAGAGCCATCAAAACACAATGGGTCAATGTTTATCAGTGTTGACCTCCACAGAATGGTTAAGAGCATGGGCTATGGAATTGAAGTGGGGGTTAATATGGTTGTCATTTGCCAGACTTGCAACCTCAGACTAGTTTCTTAATCTCTTTAGACTTTACTTCCTTTACCTATGGAGGAAAATAATAACATGTGTAAATAACACACTTAGCAAAGTGCCTGAAGCATGCAGAGTGGGAGCAAAGCTGGCCTGTGTTGTTATGATTTTATAATTATTTCTTCCTTTTCACCCCCGCCATCCCTCTGCCTGACAAGACACAGGAATGAGGCTTTGCCCATGACAAATTGTCAGGTTCCAGGTGCTCGAGGGATAAGCAGAAGGCCACAGAGCTAGCACAGAGGCGTTCACATATACACATGGTGTTTGTCTGCCTAGTTCCATTTTTATATATGCAAAAGCAATTCTGAAGGCATGAAGGAAAATTCCACCATAGTCCTATAACTCAACACAATTAACTCAGCCTTTCTTCTTTGATATTGTTGATATAATTGTGTTTAGACGATTTATATCAGCTCTATGCCCATGTTTCTTTTCCCAAACTAAAATTATCATCATGGATGTTTTCTTGGATGAGACATAAATATAATTGTCACCTCAAAGACTGAACAATATTCTACTATATATTAGTACTAGGTTAGGATTTATGGTGAAATGTCAGAGTTTTTATAGATGTTTTGATTTTTGCAAATTTCCATGAAATTACTTGGAAACTGGTCATTCATTAAGACCTTTATAAAATATCTGAATAATATGAGAAGGCTCATGCTCTGCCCTATAAGAAGGGGTGCAATGTTTGGGTGTGTAGGTGGGGGGGAGAGGGATGGATATGACTGGGAAGGATATTTGTGCAATTGGTGTCCTCAGTTACTCACATGGCAGATTTGGACATAACCATAGGGACCCTCCAATCTTCAAGGGGCTCCTCATCTGCCTTCCATTTGGGCCTTTAAAAGCCCTCCAGAACCACCCTGTGGGCTCCATCTTTGTCTTTTAGAGCCCCGTTAGAGGCTCAAATTACTGGGTAGCAGATTGTCACCCAGCAAAAATCAGTTTATCAGATTAGCTGTGAATCACTTCTCAGTTATCATTTCCTTCCCTGTATTCTTAGGTAACTCTTCCTAGGACTTTTCACATACTTCCCTATCAAGAAGACCAGGAACCATCTAACTAAAGCATTTAATCATTCATTAAGCAAATATTTATTGAGTTCCCAGAGTACACCTCATATTGTTATAGGAGTAGGAGTTAGGGTACTGAGCAGGTCAGGCAAGCTCCAGTTCTCTTAAAACTTACATTCTAATGGGGGCTAGCTGGGCACGAATGGGGGAGACACACAATAAATAAATAGATGACTATTGCTATGTCAAAGATATCAGAACAAAATATGGACTAGAGTGTGACTGGCACCAGGCCGAGGGGGCATCAGCTGGAGGGTAGTATTTGAAGCAAGACTGAACAATGAGAAAATTGATGGGGAAAAAGTGTTCTAGAGAAAGAAAATTCTATGTGCCCTGAGGTGTGCCTACACAGTTGGTCTGGTCAGGAAAAGAGTCTATCAGTGCTCTGGAGAGTAGTCAGCAAAGGAAACAAGAGAAGAGAGTACAGATCTCTCAGAGCCTGTCCTGGACCAGATGCTGGAAGCAGCTTTGCTGGTGTCCTGACACATGGGGTCATTGGCAGCTCCTCTTTATCTGACTGGTGTTTCACACATTCCACTCTGACTGTTCTCCTAGAGGATGATTGCCTGGGGGAAACAAGTGGGGGATTGAGGAGCCAATGAGGGAGCTTTGGGACTTTCAGGGACTAAAGGAATTAATGGAGGGAATGGCAGTGGCTTCACTCTGGTGATATCAGAAAATAGAAGCTTGGATTTTTCTGGAAATTTTTGGAATTTTCTGGAAATAAAATTTATAGGATGTGCTGGTGGATGGGATTTAGAATAAGAAAGCAAAGCTGCATCCAAGACTTTTGCCTTAATAACTGGAAGCCCTTACTCAGTTGGGGACACTGTGGATAGAAATAGATCAAAGTAGAAGGGACTAGAGTTTCTGTCTTGAACATTTTAAATTTGAGATGCCTGTATGTCAAAATGGAGATGTCAGATGTGCAGTTGAAAACACAAGTTTGGAACTCAGGAAACAGGTGGAACCATCATCGGTTTGACTACATAAAACAGGATAGAGATGGTTTTAAAGCCACAGATATGGGGAGATCTCCAAAGGATGGGATGAAGAGACAGAAGTCTGTGCTCTCGTGCTCTCCATGAGGTACTCTGGATGCCTAATGGAGGCAGAAGAAACATCAAAGGAAACAAGAAGGAATAGCCAGTGAGGTTGGGAGAAACCAGAGAGAAGGTGGTGTCCTTGGAGCCAAAAGACTTTCTACAAACACCTGGTGCTATGATCAGAGTAGGTCAGCAGTAAATATTTTCAGGGAGCAAAAGCTTTATGGTTGCTCATCAGTGTCTTGGCAGCCCCTGGCGCTGACCTGGCTCCTGTGTGATGGCTGCTGGTTGACTGGCTGCTGCTTGAAGAGTCCATGCAGCCTCCTCTTATCTCTGCCATCAGGGCTGATAGCTTTGCCTGGTTCCAGAGGCCTGGCGAAATCATGCCCCACCCCAGCTCCTTCTCTTCTCCTGTCACACACCCTGTGGCCTAGGCCCACCCTCCCATCTGCCAGGACTCTTCCTCCTCTGTACCACCCACACACTTGAGGCAAGCTTGTTGCCACTTCTGTGCCTTAGTTCTGCAGCTTCTCCTGGAATTCTCTCCCTTCCAGCCTCCTGCCCCCTTGATGAACCTTGGTCCACGCTTCGGGTTCAGCTGCCCAGTGTCACTCCATATGTCCTCTCTGTTTCTTGATGACTTCCCCTTTAGGACCACCCTTGGGTTCCTGGTTCCCAAAGGGCTAGCCGCTGACAGACTTTCAGTTGCTCTCACTTCTAATCCATTGTCACATTGTGTAGCTTCTACCCCCAAACACTTCTCTAATCAGATCTCTCTCTGTCTCTCATGCTCCTCCCTCTGTCCATCTTCCCCCTCATCCTCACCTGAGTTTGTTTCCCATCTGAACCTCTATACCTCATCCTCCCACCTCCACTCTGGTTCCACCCATTCCCCAACATGGTAACACTGTGATATTATTCACATTGCCTCTCTACATAAAAAAAAAAAAAAAAAAAAAAAACTGAGTGGCATGCACCCAATTTCATATTTTAGATAAAATACTACATCCTTACCAAGTCTTTCAAGTTCTCATGTGGATCCAGCAAGTGCCCACCTTCCTATAGACATTTCTTACCTCATCACTCCTTACTCATCATCCTCAGATGCACATACTCAATTCTAAACACCCCAGATTTTACCACCTCTCTGCAGCTCACACATGTAGTGTCCACACCTTGGATGTACTTCCCAGCAGCTCATGTGGAGCTAACTCCAGCCTTCCTTTAGGTTTAACTTAAGGGCTGCTTCCTTCAAGAAGTCCTCCCTGATTCCTCTCCCAGTTGCCATCAAGTCCTCTCTGTTAGTATCTTTTATGGCACCCAGTTATTTTCCTTAATAAGATTCCACAGTATATTACTATGTATTGCTTTTACTGTTTATTGTCAACTCTACTTCACTGGAAGTTACACAGGCATGGGAACCATATCTCTTAGAACACCCAGAGTGCTACCTAGCCCTTAGTAGGAGCTTATAGGAATGTCCATAAGTGAAGCTCTTTCTGACCTCACCAGCCTGTACTGACTTTTAACTTCTGAGTTTCCATGGTCCTGTAGTTCTTCCCAGTTTCTTTATCCTGTAGCAAAAATAATAAAAACAGCAATAGCTACAATTAAGGTTTATTATTTGCCAGACTCTGCGTGCCAGTCACACACACATACATATAATCTGTAATCTTTACAATGATCCTGCGAAATAGGTACTATTAACCCAATTTTACAGATTAAGAAAATGAGTCTCAGAGAGATAAAATAATTGCCTAATGCTACCCAGTTGTAGGTGCCACAGCCAAGGTACAAATTCAAGTCTCTCTGATTCTAGATTCCAAAGCTCTTATTCTTTTCATTGCATTTGCCCACATAGATATTGTCTCCAACTTGGCAGTGAAATGTTCTTTTAAGAATTCTGCCAGTGGCTTCTCCTGGTTTGGGTTTGTGTGTTTTTGGCATCCTCCACTTTGGACTCCACCTCCCAATGTAGGGTGCTCCCTATTCCTCCACCTCCAGACCTAGGTGTTCCCTGTCCCTTTTGTGAGGGTATTTCAGTGGGCCAGTGAGAGCCATACAGTGCACTGGCTTCCATGTTTCTGTCGTAGTTGCCCTGCAATGAAGTTCCAGAACTGGGTATAAGAAAGGTAGAGCCATGGCTGCCCACAGAACCTGACTTATGGGGGCACTGAGGTCTGCCTTCTCCAATTATCTCCCTCACCAGGCCTGCCCAGCCCCACCCTGCCCTCTCCTCCCAGTCTAGTAAAATTTCCACTATTGGAGTCACTTACATATTAGGCAAACGAGGTTGGCCTGACCTTCAGAAGGTATCTCCCACAGGTGCTTCGAGAAGCTGACAAGGCTAGCAGACTGTTTCTGGATCAGGGGCACGACTGGCGAGAGAGCAGCAGGCTCTCAGAGCCGACAAAGATCATGTGAGCTCTGGAGCCATCTCCTGCTACGTAGAGAACTCTCTTCTGCCTCCCTGGCAGGTGCCCCTTATGCCCCTTGCATACATCAGCAACAGAAACTTAGTACTTCCTAGGTGGCCAATTCTTTCTTACTCTAAAGTCAAGTCCACCCACAGAGGCCCATTTCCACTAAATGGTGAGACATGTCAGAGTGATTCCTGACAATGTGTGCTTGACAGTTACCCAAAGTTAACACCGTGACTACAGTTCCAAGATTCTGCTGGCTCCAGTATCTGCTTCAGTCACATTTTCAATGAGACCTGCCTTTGCCTCCCCTCTTAGTTTCCATCTAGACGCTTCTGTTGGGGAAGGGAGGCGGATCCAGATAGCAACCAGCAGGTCACTTGCCACTTCCTTTGGGTGGATCTGCCTGATCCTGTCGTCACCTTACTCCTACTGCTCCCATGATGGACGCAAGATAATATAGCTGGTTGCTTTATGTAGAGTTGACATATCTGAATAGCTGACATGGAGGTCTGGCACGGGGTGAAATAGGCATCAATAAATATTAGTTTTCTTTCCTTGTCCCAATATTAAAGTAATAGTTTAATCTTTTTAAGATAATAATTATGTTCTTTTTCTAGACATTGGTTTTCTAACTATAAAGAACATGTAATACATGTTCAGTAGAAACATTAGACAATCTTAAAAATTTAACAGACAGTAAACCTTCCCAGTAATCTTGATCATTCAGAAATAACCTCTTGACCTCTTCATGTATTTCCTTCCAGTCTTTTTTCTAGGTCCATATGCACATAGATATCAATTTGGTTTGTATATACAAAAATTTCTACACATAAAATTGAGCTCCTATTGTAAAGTTTGTCCTGTCTACCTAATAACAAATAGTGCTCATTTCCTCTGTGATTAAATTTATTAAAAAATTTAAATAACTACATAATATGCTTTTTTACTTCTTTAGAGTCTTTCCAATTTTGATGCTTAGAATATTACTGAAAGCTTAGAAAGCATGTCATTAATATCCAGATTACAGAGGTTTCTCTTTCCTTCTTGCAAGCTGGCAAAGAATTTAGCATTTTCCCAAGATTTCCCTCTGAGCAGTCTAGAGAACTCCTCAGGATGTCTGTAGTCTTACCCATCATCTACTTGTTGACTCTAGACTTCTCTGCAGAAATATCTCTGCTGATCTACCCGGTTCAGGAACACACCCGCATTGTCAGAATCAATGATGTGAGTCCTCTGGCAAAGTTATTTGATTATTACCATGGATCCCTTGGTAATGATATGGCTTTTTCAATTCACACACACAGGGAGTCAATTAGCAGGAAATAGCATGGCAGCAAGGTGGATACAGTCGTGCACTGTGTGGTAACATTTTGGTCAATGACGGACCCCAAATAAAGTGGCCATCCCAAGGAACTGTACATATAGCTTAGGTGTGTAGCAGGCTGTACTCTTTAGGTGTGTGCAATCACACTCTAAGATGTGTACACAACAATTGAATCACCCAACAATGCATTTCTCAAAATGTGATTCAGGAATTAAATGACGCATGACTGTAAAAACAAAGGAGTTTCAGTAATGTCCCCATGCCTTATCTTCCAATAAATTAATTCCTGATACTGAGTCCAAGACAATAGTGCAACCTCCCCTCTTCCTTGTGACACATTTCCTCCCTCTCCTTGTCCTTCCCTGCCATCTGACCTCAGTGGGCCTCTTGGGGATCTCTTCAGTCCATCATGTGCATTTCAGTAACTTGGATCCTCAGTGGTAAGAGGTCAGGGTCCCAAATTATCCTCCCCTCCCTGGCTTCTCTGCTCCTTAAGACAATTTATGGATGTCTCTGGATTTCTAAGGGAAGTGTTGTAGCACCACTCAACAGTGTTCAAGTCCCAGATGCTATGGATATACTAAGGAGGGGGGATGACCACACCATTCATCAGTGACCTCTAAGTCGTTGCCCTTATTATGCCAAGAGAACAAAATTTTAAAAACAGCTCCAAAAATAATGCTAGTAAAGTACCTTCAAGGATTTGGGTGAGAGTGTATATGTAAATAAATTCCTAGAAATAGAATTGTTGGTGAAAGGTCATGCACATTTTACATAAACACAAAGGTGACCAGATTCCCTTTCAGAAAGTGTTGCCCCACTTTGCATCCTCATCAAGCCTTACTATTTCCTATACCCTGACCCCACACTGAAAGTTTTTCCTCCTTGCAATTGTTGGGTTTTTTTTTGTTTTTGTTTTTTTTTTGAGACTAGGTCTCGCTATTTTTGCCCATGGAACCACAGGCTCGTTGCCCATGGTACCACGGACTCAAGCAATCTCCAAGCAATTCCCAGGTAGCTATGATTACAAGCACGCACCACCACGTTCAGCTATTTTTGGGGGGGGACTAGGTCTCGCTGTGTTGCCCTGGGCAGGACTCCAATCGTGATCCCAAGACCCCACCGCGACTCCATAAGCGTCGCTTACAAGCATGCACCACCATGCCGGGTTCTCCTTGCAATTGGATAGAAGGACAAGGGCATCTCTTTGTTGGTCTAATTTATATTCTTTAATATGCATTCTTTGTTGTCTTAACTTATTTTATTAATGATCATGTTTTATAGACTTATTGTATATTCCAATGGTCCCCAAACTTTACTGAAGATTATAATTACCAGGGAAGCTCTTAAACATCCCAATACCCTGTAACTGCTCTAACTTGCCTATTTATAGTAAAATGTTTATAGCAATATATCTAAGAGCCAGGCACTAATGTTAAGGATCTCCAGGTCATTCCTGAGTAGCTTTATAAACTGCCTGCTTGTATCTTTTGTCATTATCCCATTGAATTGTCTATTTTTTAACATTCATTTGAAAGAGCTTCTAGCTTATTGGGAAATTAGCCCTTTATAAATTTCTTTATTTTGACATAAAGAAATTTAATATGTGTATATAAGAATTATCTGTTTGTTTTCCTTCATTGCATTTCAGTTTTGTATCCTACTTCTTTGCCAAAATAAAAACCAGTTAAATTATGCTTACATCTGAAATTAAATTTATTTTAAAAATGAGATACGAATCCAGCTTATTTTTCCCCTGTGACAAAATGCTTATTTCTTCATAAAGTAGTTATTTTTGTAACCTAATATCGGACAATTCATCTTTCCCTATTAGTTTTAATGGCATCATTTTCACATGTAAATTTCTTATTTACTTTCCTCCAGGTTTATCTATTTTATTTTTCATTGCTGTTGACTATGGGTCTTGTTTTCTCTTGTTACAACTTATGATTTTTGTTTACCTGGTTCTATAATTAACCCATCCTTACATTTTAAATTCAAAAATACATATACTTTAATATTGACATAGGCCCTTCATAGTTCCCTTTTTAATTATTGCATAAATTCAATCAGTGAGTATGCCATATTCATTAATAGGACTATCAATATTGATCACTTGGGTGCTTTACAATTCTCCACAATCAAAAATTTAGATGCAATTAGCTTTTTAAAGCATGTAGCATTTTTTTCATGAAATAGTTGTTCCCAAAAGTGGAATTACTTGGGTATAAATGGTTTGTGGTTTTTATAACCATTGTTCATAGTGGTGAGAATTGATGGTGGTTGAATAAATCTAGGGTAAAAGAGGGTAAGAGACTTAAAACAGGGAAGTTGATGAAGAAACCCAAGAATGTAGGTTAGAGAAGGTAAAAGATCTCAAAAAGATACCCAAGATAATTAACAAGTAGTGAAGAGTCACATTAAAACTACATCAGATTTTATATCCATTTGGCTGACAAAAGTCAAAAAGTCAGATGATGCCCTTGGTTTACCCACTGGGCCCTGTCCTACATAGTGGGGGAAGAGTAAACCAGTAAAAGCTATTTTTGGGTACAGTTTAGCCATAGTTTGTAAAATTACTGATATTATACCCAATTTTAATTATTAATATTATTGATTATATACCTAACATTAAAATATTGTTATATTTGTAGTCTAACAGATCTATACATCCAGGGGTATAGACATTAAAGAAATATGTCATGGACAAGAAAGTTCATTGTGGTAGTGTTTGGACAACTCTTTCTTTGACTCTAAGTATGTCATTTACTAAGGGAAAACACCACCATTTTAAATAAATTTCACCTTTAATAAAGCCCCTTCATTCAGAGACTCTAAAGTTGGGGGAAGTGCATGCCATAGAACTGATAACTAGTAATGGCAAAAACTGAGAAAGTTTAGAGTCTATCACACAAAAGAGGATATATAAATTGTGG